>JANHGB010010591.1:0-21953 GCA_026283785.1 Coracopsis vasa
AGCAGCTGCGTGGTTTTGAGTTACCAGCGGGGCTTAAACCACATCTCTACTGGTAAGCAAGTAGCCTAATGATGAATTTTCTAGTATATGGCCACTTTAATTATGCATTATCTCATTTAACTATTGATAATTATATTGATCTCTGGAAAGGTAATTTTCCCTCTTATTTTCAGCCTTCCTACTTCATACATTAATTCTTCACATGCAAAGTTTCGCTAATGCTGCCATAATTTTTTCTGGTTAGCATTTTCAGAGATACTTACATTTGTTAGGTGACCAGTCTTGTTTAGCTGACTTCGAAGCACTCAGTTACAATCTTTGAAAAGCCAAGCCCAGAACATCATGTGAAATTACTTGAAACTCCCAGAAAATGTTATTTGTAGCTATCATCTGCCAGTTGCTATAGCATAATATTTGCATCTGGCACTGCTATTATCACAACTTTTTATTTACAAGACTTTAGCCCATTACATTATGACAAATCTCTAACTGTTACCAAAAACACCCTTTATGACAAAACTATATCTTTAGTCATTGCTGAAGAAATAATGAGAGATTCCTTTTGGGATCGCTTTTTAAGCAGCCAAAATAAACTGGAGAATTATTGCTCATTTTCATTCTTGAATTTCTTTGTAGCCTCAGGGAATACATTTGTTCATAATCATCTGTTTTTAATAGGATATTAGTGCCTCATTTTCTTAAATATGCATACTGTGTCTCTGCTCTAGCAGTGTCTTTCTGCACAGTATTATGCAGTTGTAACATACAGTGTCTCACCAGCTACCATAACACAGAAATAAATAATCTTCCTGAGTAGCAATGCAATGCAAAGCCAAATTCAACTAAGCCTTCAAGCAGCCTTCGACTTCCTGGCATGATTTTGCATCAGCAAATTGTTGTGCATGTATTTTTGGCATGCAATGAATCTCAAATTTCCTTTAAGTTATAACTTTATTGGTTTAGTTTAAAATATATGTCACCTCCAAAATAGTTGTGCAGCTTTTTCCCCTGGCCAGGGTTACAAGTCAATCCTATTACTTGTGGTACACAAAGTGCATGGTTTACAGACTAATGAACAACAATGAAAATGATTAGGTGCAGATTTTACAGTAACACCAGGGCATCTGTGTAGGCTGTTGTGTAGATCACTGTGCTGACCCTTTCAATTTGCTGTACACTGGCTGGGTTCCCCTCTCCCACCTCACTCCTTCCTGGAAACTGGAGTGATGCTACTGCCATCAATTCAGTATTCCAGCAGTGAGGAGTAGATTTTTGCACTCCATTTTCCTGCACCTTTTTCCCCCCTTGCCCGTAGTGCTTTTCCTTCACTGAAAGCGGCAAACCTGAAGTTGGTGACGGGGGCATGTGGGGCATACATAAGAAAAAGAGCTATGCTGAGATGTATCCACAACTAATGTCTTTGATCTTATCAACTTTAACCTTAATGGAGATCAATAAGACACTTGACAGTCTTCATAGCAACAAATACCAAGATGCTAAAAAAATAGGAAAATCCAGACTGATAACCCCAGATAAAGCCTTAGAAACTAGTACTTCCTGCTAAAGCTGATGTGATCTGAAATAAACTCAATAGTCATATCTTCCTTTCCACTTTAAAACATATATAATTTTGTTATGAAAAGTGATTATCTTTCTAAAAAACAAAAGGCAGCTGGCATTTTCAACATCCAAATTTAGCTATTCCTGATTTTCAGTCTTAGATTAGACTTCACTGAATGCTGCAGAAAGGAAGGTGATAACAAAATATATTAAATATTAAGTTGATGAAAAATATAAGCCATATAAGATATTTAATGCATATTTATTATCTGATCTGGCCAAAAGCTCCATAATTCTTGTACTCTTGCAATCAAGACTTTAGAAAACATGGATAAAATAGATGTAGTATCTGTGAATAGCAGTTGCAAGCACCCTCTTGCAAATTGCAAGCAGTGCTTTGCCTCTCCCCAGCTGCATCTGCAGCTTCAGTTCTCAACGCCATCAAGTCTTCTGAATTAATCTGGATCTCATATATAGCTACATATCCATACTTTATTCCTCAGTTCTTTCTTCATACGAGGTGAAGAAAGATTTTTCAAGTGACTTGCTATAGATATAGATGTATTAAAGCACTGGGTGAAAGACCATACAAGGGTCCAAAGCTTTATATAGGTTTCTTCTGCAAGGCACTGCAAACTTTATTAGTTCAGAACACCTTCTGAGGATCAAACAGCATGAAAAATTTCTGTACAATCCTTGTCACTTTGGCATGACACATTTGCATAAATCCAGTGGATTAGAAAAGCCACACAAAATATTCACACCAGGAATAATTCTGGCCTTGATTTTTGTGAGGATATTAAATCATTATGGACTCTTCCAGAAAGTCCTTCAGCAGAAGCACTAGGCACTAAAGACCCAAAGAATAACACGGAAGCCAAAGCTGTCTTTCTTATCTACCTAAGTATAGTCATTTCAGCAGGAAAAAGAAAAAAAAAAAAAAGGGGGTGTTTTCTTGAAGGAGATGTAGCAGCTTCGCTGATACACACTGTGTTGTTTCCCCTTCAGGGCTGCTTTTGCTATTAACGTACCTGAAGTTATCTAGGTTATTATATAACCAAAAAGACTGTACCAAGGTTCTGGAGGCCTGCCCAAGGGAACAAAACAAAACACCAAAAAACAAACCAACTGAATTTTCTACAGATACATCAGGGCTAGCCATCTGAAACAGTACATTGTGCACAGAAAGCACAAGGTTAGACTGCAAGCAGTTCTCCTTTGTGTGTTGTCCCCCCTCTTTTTTTCCTTTTAACTTAAAGTGAAAAGGGTTAGCTTGAAATGGTTGCTAAACCAAATCCAGATGCTAAATTTCTCTGACTAGAGCAGCTGGCAGACTTGAGCTACCAGCAGTCCTCACTCCTTCTGGAGAGATAACTCCATCAATTCAAGGGTAAAACTCTACCTGTGATGTGGCAGCCCGGTGTTGCTCTGAATTATTCTTTGTTCTTAAAGAAATTAAAAAAGAGGTTCTGGCATCTTCCTTTGCCCTACCCTACATAAATTCCAGATTTCTAACTTAACTATATTATTGAGTTCTAATAAGGAGGAGTATTAAAAAAAAAATATATCCCATGAAACTGTGAGCAGTAGCACAGCGTAATGTTTTTAGGGCATCACCTTCCTAATAAAGAAAGCATGGCTCTGTTCTTATGGAATAATTCCCATTAATGGCATTATCCATACATACCAGTGGAGAAATAATGGCCACTACAGTGACCAAATGCTATGCTTACTAAAGAGCATGCTGAAATGACCATCAAAAAATTTGCAAGCAGCTGACTCCCAAGAGAGCATGAAGGAGCATGCAGTGCTGGGTGGGGGGATTCACTTGTCCCGATTTCCATCTTTCAACATTCACACCAACTCCGTGCTGATCATTCCAGGCTTTCCTGAGAGTCTGTGAAAAGACCTTTAAAACACCTGCTTTCAGAGAAGCAAAGGCATTTTCTCGAAGGCCCCACCACAGGCCAGGAAAGGGAGCCTGGAGTAAGAGCTCATATGTCAGCATCTTAGATAGCTCAGAGCTGATGATGCTCCCCATAATCTGTTCATACCCTCTGACTCACCCTCCTTCCCCAGCCTCCACTGAAGATGCAGTTTTGCTCCTGAACTGGTAGACTAGGTTTCCAACACAAAGAAAGATATTTATCCCATGCTCCTACTACCTAGAGGGATTTTAAGATATTTAGGTCAGTGATATCTGTAAAACTCTTTAAAGAGACTCAGGAATCCTGAGGAGGCTGAGAAATGTCAAATGTGGCCTGCATCTATCGTTTGCAGCTTCACAGAGGGAGATGAGGGTCTTCTGCTTATCAAAAGCAGGGCCAAATGAATCTCTCACACAACCATACCTCAACTCCTCTCTTGCAGTTGAAGATATGAAAGGTATTCCATTTTTACCGGCTGTTTTTCCATAGAACTTGTTCTGACAGTACAGTAATGGGAAGCAATATGAAACTCTAGACAAGGAAAGGAAGAGTGATGATTTAATGGATAGTAGTGCTATTACTGTTACCCTCATTGACAGAATAGATATATGACAGTGTAAGAAAAGACTCATTCTCTTTAAGCAAAATTTTTATCCTTTATTCATAAACCAATCACTCAAGATTCTGAATCCCATATAAAATAACAAAGAAATACTGCCTGTTAAATAATATGTTCGGAGTAAGAAAAGATTATAATATATATGCTTAACAAAAAAACTGAAGCTGCTGAAGAAATTTTATCATAACTAAAAGACATACGGTAGAGCAATGAATTTATACAGAAGGTGACATATAATTTTTTCCTTTATTCTACGATTAGTATCCTCTCCTACACGATAAATGTCTTCTGTTAATTCTCTTTGTTGTGCTTATCTACTTCCCTTCCATTTTGTCAAGAAAAAATTATTTTTAGCAGCCAAGAAGCAGAAGCGAGAATTTTAGTGGGAGAATATTGAATAGCTTCTGTGTATGAAATTGTAGGCCAGAATACAGTGTCTACCCTCAGAGTAGTGTGAGTGACTTCCAATACTTTCAGAGGTGCCAAATATAAGGCCATATTGTTGTTTTTATTCCAACAGTAAATAACTTACTGAAATCTTGAAGTCAGTTTTTGTAATGTCTTATTAAATTACATAACATCCAGACTCAAAAAATACTTTTAGATAAGCATATAATATTACAATGAGCTATATTTGCAGCCTATAATTAATCCCCACAACATTAAAATCTGAATATTAACCTAACTAAATCTATACTGACAAAATTCTGCAAAGAAAAATATCAATTATTTAATTTGGAACTCTGGAATAATCTCTCTTTTTTTGCCATTTTTAACTACACCTGCAGAAGTGGTTAGCTTCACTATAAGTTTTGAAACAGGCTTAAGAGTCCTCAATTCCCAAGACAGAAGAATGAAAAAACATGTTCTTTCTTTCTTTGATCCTATCAAGCAACACAGCTTTATAGCTTAAGGAAGAAGAAAAAGTCCGTTCCTAGCACATCCACGCTATGAACGTTTATCTCTGCAAACTGACAAACAGCTTGTCCAGAAACAGTCCATTTGAAGTTACTGAGTTTGCCCCATCTCTTTTAGAATTGCTGACTGTTTACAAAGGTGTTTTTGATTAGCTAACCTTCCCATAACTAACCTTCCTTATTACTAGGAATCTGATTTATTTTACTTCCTCAGCCTGTGGCAAGGTTGCTGAGGCAGCTTCACTACTGCTCGCCCCCAATAGAAACTCAAGCCAGAAGTTGGCTCTTGCTGATTCTGGGCCACATTCACTCTGTTTGCATGGTAAGAAGCCACTGCCATATGCCAAAGAGCAGCAAGCCTAGGGGACACAAGGGCTGGCACAGAGGTTGTGCAATTTAAACTTGCATGCTAATAGATTAAACATACTGAAGGCAGGAAATCGGATTGCAGAAAAGGTTATTTATCAGAAAGGGACAGCAACCTGTGTTCAGATTAAGGTAATGCAAAGGATAGATAACCCCAAAACCTAAGCAACACTGGCTACGGAATTAGTATAAAACAGGATCATTTATGTGTTGAGTTAGTATACTGCTTTTCCAGTTTTTCTAGGTATCGTGGGAGTCTAAAAGTTGTATTGAATCTGCTGTATTGACTCACATCTTGAAAACATATCAGGTTGTTTTCATGCTACATACAAATGAAGAAAATCCTTCCACAAAGAGGAGGGGAGAAAGGGAGGAAGCAGGGGGTCTGTATTTTTACACTGATTCTCTAATGAACAGGAAGGGCTATAGCACTCTTTTCCATCTGCTAGCTTTCTCCTAATACTACTTTTCATTCCATTGGCCAATTTCAATGTGGCCAAGGTAGAGGTATCAGGAACAAGAAACAGATGCCTGACAGAAGACAGAACTGAATTAGTGTCCTACAGGGAAGGGAAGGCGAAGCTTGAGCTCTGCAACTTTCCCTCTCGCTGCAGGGAAGGCAGGCAGTAAGTGCTGCCCAGCAAGACCCCCTCTGTAGTGCAGGCTCGGACACAGGATCTATAGCCGATGGCTTGACTGGCCAGGGAAAGCAACTCCGTGGGAAGGAGAAGAAATAATAACAGAAACAACAGGAGGTATGGCAAGGGGAGTTGTAGGTATGCTGAGAAGGGTAAAAGTAGAACACAACAGGGGGTTGGGACAGGCAACAGGCAGACAGGACACAAATCCAAAGAAAGTCATTAATTCTGCTGCTCTCATAATGACTGAGGTTTTGGAGAGTGAAAGTGATTTCACTCTCATGTTGACTACCCAATACACATGACGTTTGTCTGTTAAGGAGTTCACTGATTTAATGTTTAAATCAATGACAAGGATTAAGAGCACAGGAAGTTTACCACAAAACTGAAAAGAATTTGGAAGTCTCACTGGATAAAATCTTCCTTCTCTGCAGAAGGCACTCTATTCCAATGTCTTCTGCAGAAGCAAACCAATTGCAGCCCCTCCTCAAACACAAAAATAATGAATCCTCTCTTTTCCCAATTGCCAACTTCTCTGATAAAGAGAACTATCATCACCTGGGGATAAAGAATAGGGATTTTCTGAAACGTGTCCTTGAGGTAATGTATGTCATCCTCTCTGAAAAGCAATCTCACCTCAAGATAACTAAGTCTTTCTTCCATTTATCAAGTATCAGAAAGATAACTATCTGCACTTGTTATTTAAATTCCTCTGCAGAAATTGAATTCTCACCTCAAGAATAAAGATTGTGGCAATTATTTTCTCAAACAGTAAGCACTGTTCTGGTAAAAACAAAACAAAACAAAAAAAACGTAGGGGGGGTTTAGACAAACACCATAATCTGCAAACTGGGGGAACCAAGCCATTTGTGTCCGTAGTTTGCACTCAAGAACTCAGGTATCATTTTGGGGTTTTGGTTATGGGATATTTTTTTGTTTGTTTTGCTTTTTTGTTGGGAAAGATTTTCCCATTAACTGAGTTTTATTTACTAGAAAATTCTGAATAGCATTTTTGTGCCTGCTGAAATTCAGACCAACCTGAATCAGGCTCATTTTTAGCTCTGGTCTGCATTTGCATGTTGTAAGTGTTTCAAATGTGTTCAGCTAAATACCATGTACACATCCTTCTGAAAAAAAAAACAAACAAACAAAAAAAAACCAAAACAGCAACAAAAAAAAAACCCAACAACAGCAACAAAAAAATGCCCTGATCCATTTCCACTCCAAACTCCACATACAAAAAATAAACATGAAGTGACTGGAATTACACAAACACTATGCTGGTCTGAGCACCATGAATCCAATACCAGGACAATTTTCTCCTACAAGAAATAAAGCAATAGACTTAATTCTACACTCAGTTGTTTCAGAGAAAACAGTGATAAATCATCTCTAATTCACCTGACAGAAATCATTAAAAACAATCTACCTTCATTATCTGAAAACTCAACAATGGATCTACTGCAGAATATGGTGTCTCAGAAAAAACATGAAGGATGTGTGTTTCTGCACTTATATATATTTTTTCAAACAATTTTTCTTGAATGCTATGAAAGAGTTCTTTGTTTTGTTTAGATAAAATTTTGATATAACTTCATATTTAAAACCCCCTACAAAACAGAAACAGTTTGCCTTTTGTTGTTGATTTTGTTTCGTCATCTTTAGTACTGTTGAAGTTGTAGCTTTCAATCAATTCTTTTAAACATAAGGCAATAATTGATGGAGGTACAATATGAATTTACAAAACTCCCTTTTTATTCTTCATTCCTTTCCCCTCTCAACCTCTTGTTTTAGTTGTCTCAGAGTCTGAAAGGAATGCAAGTTCTCCCCCATGAGCCACAAAGTGCTCATACAAGCCTGTTTCAGAGGTAAAACCTGCAAAGGCTTAGGCTACTCCAAGGCCATACAGCCTCTCCTGGCAGGGCAAGACCTTCCAGAGCTAGAAAACAAAGCCTGGCCTTTCTGACAACACATCTACACCTCATGTTCCCTGTTTTAAAATGATGTTGTCATATTTGCTATTTCATTGTATAACTGCATTTGGTGGAGGACAGGGAAAAAGGGAAGAAGGAACAAAATAAACCACAAACAATCCTGTCCAGAGGACATTCCTAGGCAGGTTGCATTATAGATCATCTAATTCCAACCCTCCTGCCACTAGAACAGGTTGCTCAAAGCCCCATCCAACCTGGCCTTGAACACATCCAGGGATGGGGCATCCACAACTTCCAGGAAGGATGCTTCTTCCCTCCTACATGGAGGAAATTGTTACGGGGGAGGTCTGACAGTAGGTCTGGACTTTATCTGTACGCTGTAGCAGGTCTAAGCTGTGGCTGGTATTTAACTTCATATGGGTATCCAGCTAAAAAGTGAGACCATGAAGTGAATTAATCAGTTATATTCTATAGACAGACCACATAATGGCCAATATATAGATCATCACAAATATTCTGCCAATAACATGTCTGATTCTTCAGGTGCGTTAAAATTGTGGGGTTTTTTTTCCAGGCTTCTAGGACAGCATCTTTTTCTTTCTGTTTTGCATACATTACCATTATCTCAAACAGCATATTGGCTTCTTCTCTGAAGTTTCAGTCCGACCCTGCAGCCATATCAGCACACAAGTGCTTTTAATATGCTTTTGGAAAACATAATGAGGAGGATGATTTCTCTTCAGTTCTGTCTGGCTCAGTGCTAGAGCACAACAATGGGATGTCATCAGAATAAAAGTTTGAATCATGACATCTCATTTGCTTCCTTTCATTAGTGTTTGAGGGAGGAAGGGGCTGCTGTGACAGCTGGTCAGTAGCAAGTCAATTATATGCTTCATTCTCTGGACTTCGGCTCAAGATGTCCTTTGGCAAGCTGAGCAACTGCTTGATGACAGATTTAATAGCTAGGATTTGACAGAGCACACAAAGGGACACACTGATTTTGATACATTTCTCAGGCAGCATGCTTTTGAAGGTACAAGCAAGGGAACATTTATTTCACCAAAGCCTCCCATTAAGTCTAATTCTCCTTTCCTTTACATGCAAAAGTAATCTGTAACACACACACACACCTCCCTTACTATGTGGAATTACATAGCTCAAAATGCAAGGAAAACTAAGACTCCCAAGTCCTGATTAAGGACTCAGAAATGGATCTGTCCTGATGCAATGCTACTTTGGTAATGGCTACATCTCAGATAAGAGGACGGACCTGTAAAGTACAAGTATACTGAGGATGCTCACATCAGGCCTGCAATTTCACAGAAAAAGGACACATGAGACTTCCCTGAGAGCTCCAATAACATCACTAAACTCTGATGCCTCTGGATTTCTAGAGCAGGTGAGCTCTCCCATTTCTGCATCTGAGCATGCTGGACTCTGCAGGAAAATTATTTTTTACCCTTTACGTTCAAAGAAATTTGGCTGAGAGCTCAAAGGCAATGGAACAAGATCACGAGTTAAACTGATACCCGTAACAGACAAGAGATCTCGCTAATATCCTGTGGTCTATGCATACACTAGTATTTCACTGATCCCTCGGAACAGCTGTCAGAGTTCAAGGAAGGACGACAGCTAGAAAAGTCTTCTCTGCAGAGCACTTCCCATTCTGATGCAACAGAGTCCAGCTTGCATAGATGGGAGACTCAAGCCTTATCTGTTCTGCCAGATTTTCCTGAGGACTTTAAGATGATTAACTAAATGATTTAGAGCAGAGACATCTACCATCTATTTAGACACTTTTTTGCAAGCACCCTAGAAATCTACTTTATGAAGACTATGAACTTCATACAGATTCTCACACAAATACATGGCAAACATTAGCAGGGCAAAACCTTTAAATTGAAAATTCACAAAGCACAAGACAACATCATTGCACCTCATCAGAATGTGGAGGGAAAAAAAAAAAAAGAAAAAAAACAACATGCCAAAATTATTCTATTTTGCCCTTCCATTCAGGATAGAAGCAATTCAGTGTTGCTATTATTATGCTTGACAGCATAACACGAAACTACAAGCTTCTCAATACTTTCTTTTAAAAAGATGGATAGTTTAGTACCTATGACTACACTATAGTAACAAGTATACTAACTATACTGTAGAGTTAGTATAGCAACTATAGCAAAAAGTACACTCATACTTGTTGCATTTAACTAGCTAAAACCAACAGATCTTTTTCTGACAATGAATGCAACTTGTTTCATAAAATCTTCTCCTAATATGGCATCTAGGATAAAAAGTGCAAGGGAAATAAGAATCAGAGTGCTAGAAAGCTGCAAAAGAATTTTGTTATGTTACCATAAGCTCATAATTTTACAAAACATTCCTATCGATATTTGGTATATATTTTTCTTACTAATCTACCCAAAAGTCATCTGAACATTTCACTGGGATTTCTTGGGGAAATTGAGTTGACGGAAAATTACCATGTATTTTCATTAGATCATTCTGACTGCAAAACACATCAAACAGGTGATATTTGAAAAATAGTGAACAGATAACTAGATACAAATGAGTAAGGAAAGCAAATTGTGGTATCTGCCATGCCTCAACAAAATATTTTGCTAATTTAAATTTACTTGATCATGTCTGTGCCTATGGCAGGAGCCACTTAAGACTTCTTTTAGCAGAAAGTCTGCTAGAAAATTCTAGTTTAAAAAAAATAAATAAATTAGTGTATTCATTTTAAATACTTGTCCCAAAATATTTCTAAAAGTAAGGACAGAAATGGGTATCACAGAGGAATCTAACTCTACTATTGTGGAAATGCTAAATTTCTTCTTAAACAGAAGCTCAGTCTTTATTAAACTTCTGCCTGTTCACGCTACCCAATTCTATTGCTCTTACTTTCTTACATAGATTGTATTTTTAACTGGTGTACCTCAGTGTTAATGCCATCTTATATTCAGTTTTATATAACTTTGATCTTTCTTTACATGACATTATTTCTCTGGAATGGTTATAGTTTTATCAAAATGACTGTTTAATCATTGCTGTTTAGTTCATTATTTTCATATCACTGTGATGACTCCTCAGGGAAGCTGACGCCTGTCAGATGTGCACTTTTCTAAAGTGTGGTTGTGTAATATTGCAGGCATTAATTTTTAAAGCAGGACAGTACTGTTTAATCTCAGTATTTTCTGCTTTATAAGCACAAGACTTCATCTAAAGTTCCTAATTCATCGTACCTAGTTTTGAGCTACTGTAATATTACAGAAAGTTCTGAAATGATCAAGTATAAAGCAAAAACCATCCAGTAGAGTAATTATTTATAATAATTCTTCCAGTAATGTAGGGCATATACCCTATATTGCCCTTTTAAAAAGAAATTTCATTTACTTTAGCTCCAATTTAAAATTTAACTAGAAGACTTAAGGAACATTTTCCAGCAAACTGTTCTCACATCACCAGGTGATTCTACAGTTAAATTTTGTGCTTAGGACATGGCTAAAGGAAGTGGCTTGTTCTCACAGAAATGAGAACATCAACAGAGCCCTTGAGCATGCTGTTGAGGCACCTGGGAGCAGTTCTGCTTACAGGCAATACTGCCTCGAGCAGTGAAAACCACCGCAAGAACTTCCTCGGAGAAGGCTGCATCAAATGTTCTCAGGAAAAAGTTTAAATTCTAAATGCCTGGTCTGCTAACATGAAATAAGTCATAATGAAAATACAGATAACTAATTTGGCTTCTTGCATAAGAAGCAAGGAGGGAGTAACAGGCTTACTTCTTCATTGTACCTGTACTTACGGCAAGTAATACCATAATGGATCCAAATGCTGTAGTATTTAACAGCAAAGCTGTAGTACAAAAAGGACACAACCCCAAAATAATATTCCATATATCTGAAGTTTATATAATGAAAAGCTGATAGGCAAAGGCCTATCCATTCATGGGATTCACACAACTCCTCAATGAGCATCACAGTCATCTGCTTCTCCCCCACAAGGACTGGCTCCTGAGGCAACCTGCAGAGGGTGAGATAGATGGGTGCCACTGCTTTTCTATCTATACTTAGGTTTATGGATACAAAAGATGGGGTCCTCTGAATTTCTTGTTCTCAGGAACACACAAAGAGGGAAAGAAGATCAGTGATGAAGTTTTCTCTTCTGATACACCACTAGATCTCAAAGAAGTTATCTCATTTTATTTATTTCTTTCATCAGGCACACTCAGCTGGAGTACTTAGTAATCTTCTATTCTGTGAGTTATATTCCACTAGGTGGGACATTCACTCTTATCATGATTGAGGTGAAATTATGATATTTATGTGAAGACAATCAAACCAAGAAAAACTAGTTTCTAATTAAAAAATAAAACCAACCTTAGCTTCTAACAATAGCATTATTAGAAACTGCCACTGCCTTTTAAAGAGGTTTGAACTTATAAATGCCTTGCCACTTTTGAAAACAGGACTTGGGCTTCTAATTGACTCAAATACACTAGGAAATCATACACAGGGTTAAGCAGCACATCTAATTTTTTTTTGTAATCTACATGCTTCTCAAAACCATTTTAAGATACACAACTCTTGGGTTTTGACTGAATATTTTATGTACAGCATTGTTGTGAGCCCATTAATCATCATTTTTATGCTATTGCTCCCACCTGGAAAGAATGAGTCTGTAATTGAAAAGGCAAATTTAGCATTTATATTGGCAATAACACAGTTTCATTGCTATTCTCCCCAAAAAGAATTTGACCATTATGGTGAGCTATATCTCATTGATAAGTGAATGGAAGGGAAGCAAAGATTTCTCATTACCAGGCCCCCATGAGCTAGGTCATTTGTTTGTTCAGCAGAGCCTTCTATTGTGTTATAACAATTACTTTTACTCCCAGATATGATAACTCTTTGAAGCAGTACCTGGGAGATGCATGTGATCTACATTAGCAGAGAAGTAACACAGTGTTGGCTGATAAACTAATCTCATTTGCTATGCACCTGATATTTCATTGTTGTGAGGCTTTTTTCTTCTAATAGTGAAAGCCATAGACTCCAATTTCAATAATTTAACTCAGAAGACTAAATTACTTAAATCCAAGACAGAGTTTGAAGTTGTAGATTTTTTTTAGAAACTTATGTTGAAAACATAATGCTGTGCTTCAGCATTTTTTAGCTAGCTAGAGATTAGAACAGAGTTTGAATAGAGGCTTGTTATGCTGGCAGGAAGGTATGTATGTCATTCTAGCATATCTTTTCAGGCTAAAATATTTTCAGTAAGCTCCTGTATCACACTGTGATTAGAAGAAACATGAAGAAGTGCTACAGCAAGACAGTGAAATAGTCTTCATTTATCATAAATTACAGCTAGCATTTAGAGGTAAGACACATGAAATACAAGATGGATGGATCATTCCTAGAAATTATTAAAATCAAAGTCAACAAAATGACAGACTGCCACAAAGTGGTTTTGCTACTTTTCAGTACTGTATGTGCAGTATAAATCTGTATGTTCACTTAAATTAGCAAAAGAATCCAATCTGTACCTTTAGTTACAGGCTTAGGGAAGTATTTTCTGAAGCAGCATGGACCTTAAAATATCTTGGTGGCTAGGATTATGCTTGAGTGATTTCTTTTCTTTGACCCATTTGTATTTCTCATTGGTAAAACTCGTTATTGTTACATAAAGTAACAGTTGCTACATACAGTTATACCAGCATGCCCAGGTATTTCATTAAGTCAAGAATAACACACATAGCAGTAAAATGAAATATAAAAATCAAATATAACTTTAAAGCTTCTATTATTCAATGTATTCATATTTAAACAAAGCCCTCATGTAGATTCCAGTATAAATCTGTTTTGCCAAGCCATCCTCTGGCTTTATTCATCATACAGGCAAAAGTAGGCCCCCTAACTTTAGACACTGATCAATACGCCAATACACTTGATGAAAGAGTCTTGTGCCCTGAATACTAAATAAAACAATCCTAACAAAGAAATGAACAAAAGATTATACTGCTATGCAACTCCATGATTCTAAAGAATTTAAAACATTTTTTTCCCCCCTTGGAGAAAATTAATAAAAAAGGGAAAATCTGTTATGCAGATGGTGCTCACCTTTGATTTTATCTGCTCACAGGAGCAAAGACAGGAAACAGTCTCCCATAGTCATGGTTACCTGGTCTGCAGAACAGCACTGTTTCAAAGCATGGAGAAATAAGCCACTCTGATAAGTAACCTGAGAGCTCTGGCCTCTTCCATATCCCCTTGAGTTGCTTCAGGCAACCAAACTTTTTTCTCTGGCCTCTTCCATATCCACTTGAGTTGCTTCAGGCAACCAAGCTTTTTTATCTACTCATGGCCACTTAACTGACCTCTCTGCATGCATCTGGGCAGGTAACCAATTCCTCTGCATGGGATGCTACCTAGTTCCTGCCTCATTTTCCTGGAGACTGAAGATACGAAGGACATACTGAAATACTGTTCATATCACAGTATTCAAACTGTGTCATTTGTTGGGCATCACTAGGACTCATCTCCATCAGATGTCAGTTTTATACATCTGGGCAATGCAACTGCACACATGACAGCAGAGAAGTTTTTTTTTTGGGGGGGGGTGTTGGGGTGTGTTTGGGGTTTTTTGTTGGGTTTTTTTTGTTGGTTTGTTTGTTTGGATTTTTTAAGAGCTTCCCACAAGCCTGCTTCCTTTCTGAATGCTTTGTGCTGGCACATCACATCCTGAAAACAGACACATATCCCAGAAACCTGTGTGGCCCTTTTTCTTATTTGCGCCTCAGAGGCCACTGCATGAAGCCATGCATCAGTTTTCCTTGCCGATTTTACGGCCCTGCTGGGGAAGGCTCGCCACTCTGCTCACAGGCACCTTTATACATTTCACATTGCTGAGGATCAGCAACTACCCTGACAATGAGGGTAACTACAGCCTAATCCCCTTCTTTGGCGCTGTCAGGATGAGCAGCTCTTTTCAGCCTTCTCACTTTTTTATATTTCACGCAAGCCAACCATTTTGACTCTCCAATTTCACTTATAATCCTCTAAAAATTTCCATTCATTTCACACTTTCTCCTCTGATCGCTACCAGAGGAGGAAATAATATTCCCCATCCCAGAAGGCAAAGGGTCTGCGCATCACACAGCGCTTGTAATTGTGTGTGATGCAACTGTGGCAAGTAGGAAAGAAATTAATAGTTCCATGGAAAAAAATACAAGTTCATCCTGATGATACCTTGTGTCACCTTATGCTGCATGCTGCAGACACCAACTGCCCTAAGTTAGATACCAATGTAGTATAATGAACAAGAACAGGCAGCCTGACAGCTGCAGCAGCTCTGGAGGTGATCTGAATCTGGGTTGAAACTTCAAAATACCACTCTGGTTGTCAGACCCCTTTAGAAGTTTCAGGTGCTGATGGTTGTTCTTTTTTTCCTCTCAGCAATGTGCAGCCTGAATTTGAGTACAGTTAAATCAATTTCTTTAAGTACAGAAGCAGTGTCAGTGTCTTGATTCCTTTCTGAGGGACTCCATTAGAAAACACGCTAGTGAATAAAGGAACAGAATTATCAGTCTGCATCATCCAATGCAGCATGAACTGATACCACATCATGGACAATGTCTTGGATGCCTTGGAAAATGCCTACTCAGGATGTCTTGACTTATGACACCCTCAAGTCTGCAGGTGGTCTAGGTTATACTTAGCTTCTACTTACTGTCTCTAATCTTATTTGTTTTACTTTCTTCAATAATACTGTTTTTCAATAGGGAAAGCAGGGAATAGCTACTGCATGTTCATGATGTTCCAAGCAGTTCTTTAAAGTCCTCTAAAAAAATTCAAGAAGTGTTTCATTCCACTGAAATAGGATATATGATGCAAAACATTGATTCAGGAAACCAATTTTCACAAATCATTTTCTCTTTGCTCTTTTAGCATTTATCAATACTTAAATTTAAAACTTCATGTTTTCATTACTATTTCTATTTCAGAATCATGGTGCAGTTTTATTCCTTATTGTGAAAGACCTTAAGAATTATTTTAAAGTAAATATTGCAGCACATACTCTTCACTTACATGTCAATATTCAACTAATGCTGTGAATACAAAACCATCTTTATTTCTATTGTAGGTTTCTCATACAGTACCCTGCAGAGCTGACTCACCTGCAGAGAAATCCCCTGAATCATTTCTGCTTGCTTTACACTACAGTTTTTCAGTACTTTGGGGAGCAGTTAGCTACTGGCTTTTCTTTCACTCCAATTTCCTTCAAATCAAAGTGACATAGCAAAGCTGCTAGAAATGTAAACCATGCAATCAGTTGCCTTGCCTAATAAAAACATTCCTAATTATCACATTATGTCATTTCTAGTACCTTTTTAGATGGCCAATGTTTTGGACAAATTTTATTATGAAAAAGCCTAACTGAAATCTCTTCAGAAGAATTTTCCTGTTTATATTAGATGTCTAGTAATACATTTCACACCTGACATACATATGTATAAATTTTACACCATAAGTTTAGTAATGTAGTAAAAAAGCTGCATTCAGATATTTTTAAGGAATAACCTACCCTCAATGGAAAAAATTAAAAATCACTGGTTACTTGTCAGCATTGGGAACAATAATGTGAATTCTCTCTCATACACACACACTCAATCCTGTGCTTGTAATACTAATTTTTTTCTTCCCTTATTACTTGATAAGCTGACAGCAACTGGCTGTTGTTCCAAACCCATGTTTCCCTGACAGCTTTCTTGTCTGGTTACAAGACCAGAAGAACTGGTTTCCAGATAAACTAAGGACTAGACTGGGAAGCCCTCAGTCATACTGGTTCTACCTAACTCATGAGATAGTTCCTTGTGACAAAAGCCAAATCTCCATTCACACAGGTGCAATAGCTTCAACCAGCCAAATACCTTGGACATTCATTTCAGCAGGATTTGTCACCAAAGAAAACAACTGAATTCACTGTTAAGAGGTAAAGGACTACTATATCCATAAATTATAACACCTTTACAGACGCAGGTATGAGCCCCTCTTGCAGTCTTCCATCCCTTCCTGTTCCACACTGGAAAACACAGTACCATTGTTCCATCACGGAGGCACACAGCACATGCAGTTGGCTGACAAAAGTGCAAGTTTAAGGTAATCTGGGGGCATATTCAGGTATTCCTGAGAAGAGCTCTAGGCAGGACGGCACAGAAGCCGAGTATAAAAGCTCAGAAGCCTGTCAGAAAAGGCAGGACAATGGGGTCAGAACTGATGGGAACATGAAAGATAACTTGAAACTTGACTGCAAGACTTCCTTTCCCATTCAAACTTGAGTTTCCCTACTGGAGTAGCCAGTTAACAGATACCGAAGTGGAACCCATCACTTTCTCAGAATTTAGACAGCAAGAATGAACAGGGAACGCATAACTGTCCATGTGAACCAGGTGTCACTCTGGACTTCTGTGCAGTAAAGTCTTTTACAATTGCAGTTTTAGAAACTGCAATTAAAAGAAACTGGAATTAAAAGTTTAGAAACTGGAATTAAAAGAAAAGCAGGATCTAGGATATGAAGCAGTCTGCTTCACTTCCCTTCCCTCTCCTTTTGCTCAAAAAGCTGAAATTTGAAATAGGCTTTGTGGAATGAATGTTTGACCAAAATATAAAAAGCTCCCAGATTCAGTTTAACATCTGTTGCTTCTTTTGAAAAATTTGGGGAGTTGTCAAGGGTTTTATTTTTTTTAATTGAGCAGTTTAATTTTTTTTTTTTAAATTACTATTGCTTTATGATATTGGTATAATTTAACACATTAGGATGGTATAATGACCAGACACTGCACTGCTGCATCACAGAAGAATAGGACACAGCTGCCTGTGCTTTGTGCAAGCAAAGCACTGAAAATAATAGGCTTGTGATGAAAGCACATTGAGCTGTTAATCACTTTCTAATATTCCGTGCACAGAAATATTCTTGAGATATCTGAAATTAGACACAAGAGGCAAGAAAAGGCATCATTTTTGAGTAGCCATGTGACAACTACAGCCATCTAACTAAGTATGTGTAGAAATTGCTGTACTTGAATCCACAGTAGAAAAAATACCTAGTCTTTCCCTGGTTGACATATCTGTCAAACCCATAATTTTCATTCCAGAAGAGCAAGTCCCAAACAGTACAGAAGATGATGATTTAATTGTGCCAGTATATAAATGATGTGAATTACTTGGATGACTCCAGACACTGGGGGAAGTACAAAGATACAACATGAGATATGTAGCCCAGAAGAGACAACTAAAGAAAAAATAAATAAATAAAAGGGTCTGAACAGATTCAGAGACAAGAAGGTACTTTCTCTTTATAGCTCTACTGTGAAATATTTCAAACATGAAATCTTTTCAAGACCATTTAACTTTCTTTAGGAAAGTTAAAGCAGCATTCATCTTACACTGATCAGTCTCTTGTGCGCATTTAGAGAAAATGGTCTGGACAGAAAGGTAAAAATAAAGCTTTCTGTAAAGGACAAGCATTCATTAGCATACACCTGTTTATTGGAATAATTTGGAGACTTAAGATAGAGAACATTAGAAGTGCCCTACTGGATCAGATCAATGGTCCATCTTACCCAGTATTTGTGCTACAGCAGCAGCACCAGCAGATGCTATCGACTGAAAGCGGCAAGCCTGCCTACTGTTGTCTATCCCCTTCACACCTTCCTAGCACCCAGAGTATGGCTTTGGTTTTGTTTGTTTCTTAAGTGAGGCTTGTTAGAGGGTACCCTCCCTGCTTACTCACATCAGTTTAGGAACCTACTGCAAGCAAATTATCTATCCCAATTTCCACTCCCTCCTCCCCAGCTTGCTGGTACAACCTGCCTCCTTATCATCAGATCACCTGAAGTTCCCAAAACTCACTGCTGGATGAGGGCAGTACTTTCTCTAAGCCCTACCGAATTGACCCGATAGTTTCCTCAAGTGGACCCTGGTTGTAGTGCTGTGGGATTTGGTCAACAGCACTTCAACAATCACCACTGTCCTTGTGGTTTTCCAGCTTCAGGCACATGGCCATACCTCAGGCCTCTCCACTCTAAACTGAACACTCTTGTCCTTTTCTTATAACATAGCTGTTTCAAGCTCTTAACGTATTTCTCTACCTGCTTTACCTCTCCTACATCCTTCATTCAGTCACAGGCAACACATGCTAGTAGACCCAGGACTTGGACGAGAGTCAGCAGACAGGCAGTATGTTTGCAGAACAGTAGCAAGCTGGGAGGAAGCGATACAGTGCTCCTTGAATCACGCTACATCACATCCCTTCCAAACACCAGACTGCCAAGAGCAAAGGAAGAGGAACTTCTGTTTGGAAAAAAAAAATAAAGCATAATTTCCTATTCTATTATATAAAACAAAATATGGGGCTGCACAGGTTTCTCATCCTTTCCCAATGAGCTATAAATGCTAGACTTGAACACATCAGGTATCTGTGTACATTGTGCTTTGCTATTTCATGACTCAAAAGTTTTACTCCTGTTTTGATCCGTAAAGTGTTATGAACTGAACTGGGGGGAATAAAAATGTCTCAAAGCCTTGCATTTCCAAACTTGTCTTGACTATGGGCTGAACCCCAACTCAACTTTGCAACTTGCTGTCACACTCTCATGATGCATTTTCTATAGTAAGTCAGAAGATTAATCTCATGTATTTTCTCATAACAAACTCTCAGCTTGCTATCATCCCTGACTTCCAAGGTTAGTAAGACTGATTCATTAGAGGCACAAAAGTCAATTTTCAAGTGTGGCATCTTCTCTAATACCGCATTTCACATCATAGCTTGTCCTTCTTTATGGGAGTTCTAAAGAGTATAATAAAGTAATATTAACTTTTCCAAAAAATTAAATTGTCCAGCACACAATCATGTCCAAATTATTCAAAGGCATTTGTAAAACACAGTTTGAAATTCATGCTGCGTTACTCAGTCACCAAGCTTATTCATACAGGAGTAACAAATTTATCACACGACTTCCACGTTAACTACTTCAACACAGATCAAAGTATACATCTGACTTTCACCTAACATTTTTAGATTGAGCTGTTAGCCTCAAGATTCTAACCAATTTAAGAGGAAGTTGATTTGCAAAACTACCCACCAGAGCCCTACTTGTAAACTTTTATAGTGTGCATATAATTAAAAATTTGCTTCCAGCTTTGAGCATTCATGCTTCAAAAATGTGTTTTCCACACCTTTTATTACAAAAAAAAAAAAAAAATAAGCATTTTGGGACAAAGGTTATTAGAGTCAAATTAAGACCAGCCTTTAACTCAAAATCCACTGGGTGTATTGTAATAATTCTGAAGTATAATTTGAATGTGGTTTTCTTGAACAATTTAAGTTTTATACTTAATTTGAAGTAGGGAATTTTCCATGTTGAATAACACACAAACATAAATGAAGTTGAGCTAACATGAGGAAGGAATAATCAATCTTTGGAGTTTTTTATCAAATTTTGAAGTTTGGCCAGACTCTCCACAGGCTTCCTGAACAGCTATCAGTTATGTGATAATCAGCTTACTTCTACATTACTGTTGATTGTAACTGTCACCCAGAGACAACTGTCAACCTCCACCTTTCGGAACTATCTAATAGACTGTGTTTGATTCAAAGTAGAGTGCACAAGAGAACTGTAAATATACACAAATAATAAAAATGCATTTAGGCTTTGCACATTTTTGGTTGATAGAACATTTCAGAAGTTTTTTTGAAGTGACAATAAACACAAAACAACTACTTGAGTCAGCTTCTTAAAAGGCAAGTAATCGAAGACTGTCGCTGTTGAGACGGCCACAACAAAATGTATGAGTTCAACTACTCTACTTTTATTCTTTGTTCCCGCATATTTATATACTCATTTCAGCAGTACACACAACACAAGCAACTAAATGACTGGTCAACTACAGCTGTTCACACACCTTACTGTTGTACATGATTGGCTTTTGCTTTCTGAGCCAAGCTTTGCAACACAAATCCCAAGTTCCTTATCTTGCAGTTCTTGCCTCCTGAAAGTTATTTTCGCTCGTTACTCTTTGGGACTTTCCCAGTCTTCAAGGATACACTATGAACTGTTCAAGGCCGAATTCCTCTTCTCTGTCAAGAGACCCACAGACCCGCTGTGGCCTCCCACAATTCTCCCTTTTTGTATTTGCGCTAAAAAGATTGCCTTGACAGATCGCTGCAGGGCCCTTTGCAGCAAATTGACCAAACATGGCACCATTAGTAACACAACTACAATTACTATTAACAATCCTGTCTTTATCAATGACAAAATCCTTCCTGACAGCCCCCATCCACTAAACAATCTGTTCAACCAATCCCATCCACCATCTTCTTGCAATTTTGCAACTCCCTCCTTTAGGAGCCGTATGCTTCTATGTATGGACTCCGAATGATCAGACAAGTTCATACAACACATACCGTCAAAATCTTCACACCCATGTCCTTTTGTTAATAATAAAAAATCAATTGCAGCTCTATTTTGCAAAGTAGCATGCCGCACTGAATTCACATCCAAAAGTAAGCTAGATAAAGTGCTAGAAGTAGCATTAGTTTGCTTTGCAAGCCAACATCCAAGTTTATTCAAAGTTGCAAGTGCTTGTGCAGCAGCCACGCCAGGATTAAGGATAGAAGCAGATACTATTTCTGCTGGATTCCAAAACTCAGCATTATCTTTACATTCCAAGTCGAACGCCTGAGTTGTTCTTTTGTTCCAGTGCCTTCTAGTATGATTAAAAATCATAGACATGTTTGGAATGAGGAGTGTTAACCGCCCAAGGCTACAGGGCCCTCCTTTAATATGAGACGGGATTGCGCCCCAGGCTCTATCACCACAAATAAGAAAAATGCCACGTGGCAACTGCACAGGCGCATTTATCGATTTTGAAATATTCGTACTAGTATAATTACACCACGCCGAAGCATTTCTATACACTGACAATGATGAA
>JANHGB010010591.1:22053-40676 GCA_026283785.1 Coracopsis vasa
TACTCTACTTTTATTCTTTGTTCCCGCATATTTATATACTCATTTCAGCAGTACACACAACACAAGCAACTAAATGATTGGTCAACTACAGCTGTTCACGCACCTTACTGTTGTACATGATTGGCTTTTGCTTTCTGAGCCAACCTTTGCAACACAAGTCCAAGTTCCTTATCTTGAGGTTCTTGCCTCCTGAAAGTTATTTTCATTCGTTACTCTTCGGGACTTTCCCAATTCCTCTTGCTCTGTCAAGAGGCCCACAGACCCGCTGTGGCTTCCCACAAAAGACCATTCTTTTCTAATTCTCTTTTGGTTTGTATTTTATCTTTAATAGACTGAAAGGCATGCTTCATCCTTCTAGGTGTGAAGGGGACAAAGATAGACTCAAAAGACACATCACTTGGAAGCAACAAGAAATAACTCCTCCCAAGATTCAAAATAACAACACAAAGCAATCACCTCCAGAGAATACACTGAGGATATCAGAAATTTCGATCCCTGATCACAGCTTGCTTCTATGTCAAAACTAGTCCTGAAGTTGGGTCTTGCAACAAAATATGGCTGTGAATAAATGCCATACTTGTCATGGTAGAAGTGATTCTTGTATGTATGGGTCAAGCTTTATTTGCTACTAGAAACGATGAATGATATACAAGTAAATAGACAACATTGCTAAAAGCCTTGTTTTGGTTCTACTCTGTATTCAGTGGGGATAGTGGAGAGCATCACTACTCTTAGTTGCACACCTTTGCAAACAGGTACACCACTGCATTTTTGTGTGCTTTTTTCAGCTAGCTAGTTATGACATGAGCATGGACTTACACAACAAATAAAGAGAAAGGTTTGCCTGAACAAGTTACAAAACACAGTACACCAGAGAAAGACAACTCTAAATGAAAAATTTCTCTTTGCTAATAAAAATACTTAAGTGTTTTCAGACAAAACTTGAACAGGCCAGTTTCCAACAGACTTCTCAGATTTTCCCTTCTTTTTTCCACCCCAAATCATTTAAGCCACAGCTCCAAATCAGACACATTTTCTTTATGCATCATTAATAAATCACAAGTTATGCCTTGTTAGAAAAGAGTGCCCAGGCAGTAAGGCTATATAACTGCTTTGCGCAGATTGCTGTGCTTTGTGTCAAAAAGAAACAGAAGATTGCACCTCTGAGTTTAGCCGACCATATGAAGCTTGAGGAGCCTTTGTGAGAGAAAGAGTTCAAAATCCAACTTTTGACAAATAGGTCAAGCACCTGCAGCATGAGCAGAGACCAAGTAGCTTCTGAGCAGCAAGGAAACAGAGTTATGCCTTAGAGATGACGGAGAAGACATTTTCCTAGAGACCCAAGTTACGGTTTGGTCTGGGTTTTTTTTGGTGGGGGTTGTTTGGTTTTTTTGTTGTTTTTTTTTTTTTAACTGCCAGATATACCACAAGTCTGAGAGAAATGATCCATCCTGCAAATCTCCCGACATAGAAACAGAAGGTATGAAGGCCACACCTCCAGCCTTATAGAACTGAAGTCTCCTCCCTTAAAAATTACATGAAGTGCTGTACAAGGCTATGAGGCAAGGGTAAAATTACACTGGCATTTCTTAGTTTCTGCATTTCTGTTGTTGTTTACTATTACATAAGAAAACTATCAACACTTTTTGACTGTTAAACACTCATCATTCTTCAGGCTACATTTCAGCACACTTGAAGCTGAAAGATAATTAAATTTATCAAAATTCACAGAGTTTAATGAGAAATCTGCATGGTAACTCTATGGTTGGTGGAGAAAGAAAGAGGGTTAAGTATCTGATGGAACAAAAGACAGTGACAGCAATACAGCACTCATGGCACCCTTCACATCCACATCTGCTTCCCAGCATATTTTTAAGGCTATGTTTTATCAGTACCATGGAGAAACGCACACTTTGTGTATCAGCAACTACAGATTCCCTAAACTACAGTTTGTTTTCATTGCAGCTGGGTGGTTTTATGGCATGATTTGGGTTTGCACACATTTTTTGCCTTTCAAATTACCAAGCTATCAGCCAGCTGTGAAAATTGCTTCTGGAATTCACCAGATGCAGGGTTTAAATTAAAAACTTCATGATCACCAGCATGCACAGGGCCCATTAGCAGGGGGCAAGAACTATTCTAACAAATGGCAAGCCTGTCAGGCAAGGGTTAGTGAGGTTGTGTCTATGAACATGGACCCTCATAAAGCAGTCACTAAAAGCACAGGCCCAATACCAACTGAACTGTTCAAACAGCATTCAGATGAGTAACAGCATTTCCATCCCAACCCCTGCTTTGTGAAAATATCCTCCTTTAGAAGGATTAGTGGGACAGAAACAAATAAGTATTAAATGTCAATTATAGGGTATAGGCAAGCATTGAAAAAGAGAAGACAGAGTCAGTGTTTTAGAGGAATCCAAATTTTGGCGCTTTTTTCTCCCCTCTAAAGATAAAACAATGAGAAGTAAAGCCAGTATTTCATAGCACAGAGAGAAAGCTTCTGCTTTCTTACGCAAAAGCAAGAATTTCAACAAAAGCAATTAAAAAAAAAAAAATCAATTTTTTCATTAATATATAGCAAGCCCAGGTACTTTAAGCCCAACATTTAATTCATCCTAAATCAAATTTAGTGAAAGCTCAACTCCATTTGAGAGAATGCTATTTATGAAAACTATGGGTTGCACAGGTTCATGCTGTATGAACAAAACTCCTGCACTTCAGCACTTGGAGCAAGGGGTTCAGTTTTTCTACTGAAAACTTATTTTGGAGGAATAGGGGGGTTTAAGTCCTTTTTTTAATAAGGCTACTTAATCTTTACGCTACCAAGCAAAGATTGCTTTCCAACCACATAGTACAACAATAGCACAGCGTTCAAAATAAGCAGCTACAAAGTAAAACCATTTGCTATGAAACAGCATAAGGATTTCCCTGCAAAAGTCGGTGAGGTGGGACAGTGGACACTATGATGAGACACGATGACAAAAATATACCCAAAAAAAAACCCACCACCCAAATAAAAACGCAGAGCAATATTTTCAAGTCGTACCTGGACCTGGAGCCCCAAACTCCCACGCAGGCCCCAGCATGGCCCCGATCTAGGCCAATCCTCCCTCATCCTCCCGACCACCCGGCACCACGCCGTGTCGGCCCCAGAGGGAGCGGGAGTGGAGTAGGGCAGAGCCTGTAAGGGCAGGGGCGTGCCCTCAGGGAGCTGCTGCTCATCCCCCTACCCAGGAAAGGCGCAGCCCCAGGAAGGCGAAGAAAAGGACGGTCAGGACCCCCTGGGCTCTGGGCAGGCTCAGGCCACACACAGTGCTACCAGTCACACCAGAGGCCTGCCTACTAGGAGACGCTTCTCCTCGTGCCATTGTTTTCACTCCTAGAGACATGAGGGAAGGAACAAGCACAGCCCCAGCTCCTACTTTTGTGTTAGAATGACTATGTACTCATTGGTATCCTCTAGTATCCCAGAAATTATTTTAATAGAAAATAATGAAGTACTGTGTGTTGAGCAGGTACATATATTAATTACAGAAGAAATGTAAACATGCATCTGCTAAGCTTCCACTGGTCTGAAAGCATAGAACATAAGAAAGAGACATACCTTGGAGCTATTTTGCAGCTATCCTCCACAGCACCTTACAGACTGCAGACTCAAGACATGTCTCCCCTCAGCTTATACTACCATATTGTTTACAACTTCCTACAGCCGTATATCTAGAGAACAAAAACAGAAGACCAAACTCCAGCCAACACACAACTATAACTTCAAATGCTTTCTCTCTCACTAGGGCCATGTGGCACTAATAAGCCCAGATGGGATTGGGCAAAACACCCTCACCTGTGGCTTCCTCCACACCCCATAGGCCCAAGAACTCTACTTAACCTCCACCAGGAAGCCTCGCTTCTAGCTTCAGCTGCATCAGAGAGGATTGTTGGGTTCTGGCTGTTACAGCTCCTACCTTGTTACAGAACATCTTGATCCTGCCCCAGGTGTTGATTGGCTGCCTTCATCTCTACATGGTGATTGCTGGACCTGACCTTGATGTGTGTTTTGATTTGTAGGTTTGATCTCACTCTGCTTTCTTTGCTGTGGTCTTTTCTTAAAATCTAAGATTGTGGTTCAGATTGGCTGTTCTTTCTACATCTGTCTTGCTTACTTTGCTGGGAGTAGTGGGACAAATCGAAGCTGGAGATGCCACTGCCTACAGGCTCTGAGATGCTTCTTAGGTCCTGACCTGCTCTCCCTTAAGCAGTAGCTATGCTGTCACTGCTTTCTGGTAGCAAATTGCTGTAAAGCCCTCTATATTTGTTATTAGAGCATATTGCTTCCAGGTGTGGTACAACAGAGCTATTCTATACATTATTGGAGCTTAGTTGGAAGCTAGCTGTGCTATTATAGCAGGAAGGTGATTTTGTTACTGCTTGGTTGGAGAATGCTTGAGGGGGGAGGACTATGTATTCCTCTCCTTCATTTCTTTTGCAACTCGCTGTAGCAAGATAAATTTTACTTGGAGTGTGTGTTTATGTATATACATTTTTTAATGTACAATAAATAATCTTAAATAACTTGAAGTTTCAAGTTGAAATGGTTGTGATCAGTTCATGTGTTTATACTGCTCCACTGAGCTAAATAGGAGTGCATTGATGGCTATAGAAAATAAAATTTTGTTTTTCAATGAACAGTGAGTGAGTGGGAGACAATTGCTATATGGATGGTCCAGATAGTCTCAGTTACCAGTTACTGCTAGCTGTGTCTGGACTTACATGAGAGAAGGAAAAATAAATAAATAGGAAAGATACTGAAATAGTATCATGGCAATTCCCAGAAAATACAGACTTTTCTTGTATAAACATACTGCCACAGTGGTAATGCTGTATGCTCAGTACCCCAGTGCTTTACTAACAGTGGTTCCTTATGCTAGTATTTCTAATGCATTTTGATTTTTTAAAAAGGGACTTAAGAGTGTAACATCATGATCAATCTGCCCTGGCAACAAAATACTGTTGTATCCAAAGTGTCCTTGGTTGCCAAGGAAGATAAATTATCATCATATGGTTGTATGTAATATGACCAACCATTAATTCCATAATTTTAATATACATGCTGCTGCATCAACAGTTGAGCAAAATTTTCAACTGATATCAATAGATAGCTTTTGGTTGGTAATAATATATGGCAACAGATTTCTCATACTGGTCAGCCAGCCCTTACTGGCTTGTCCAAATCTTGTCCAAAGACTGCCAACCAGAGCTTTTCTGTACAATGTCTTCATAGCTCTACAATATCTGCTTGGGCTAGCTTCAACACCAACAGAATTTAGTCCTGTGCCATTTATTAAAATCTTCAAGGTAAGTGGCTGGCATTTCTTCTAGAGCAAGTGGACCCTAACATGACGTAATATCCTTCACATTTAAATCTCATCCATTCAATAGACTCCAGAGTAATGACCAAAGTGTGAGGTCCATTGTTATTTCTTCTGTGCCTGGGACTACTTTGGCATGTCATGCTATACCAGCTGGAGAGGGAGCTGGTTAGTGGAACCTAAAATGTTCTTCACTTCTCCGCACCAAATTGCAGGAATCCCGCACACCTCTATTTATTTACCCAGGTAAGTGAGAAACATTGCTGTAGTATTCAGCAGGGCCCCACAGGGGCAGGTGAGCTTACCTGACCAAATAGAGATGATGTATTGGGGTCTTGCTTAGCTTCCTTAAGATGTGGAGAGTCAAAACTCTGCTTTAGACTTCCATCTTCAGTCCTGCAGCACCAAGCTCACTACCTTTGGATACTTAGCCTTAATGATGTTGGAGGCTAATGTATTCAAAAAAGAATATTTAAGCTGGACCATGCTTGTTTTCTGCCTCTGAAAGTCGGAGCAGTTGATGGAAACCTGGCACAGGCCCTGGTTTCTGGCCATCTCCCTGTGCCCAGGTGGATTCTTGGGCAAACAACTGTTAATCTTTGATTTTCACAGGCTGAAACATTTATTCCTGATTATTATTAAACTCGCCCTGTAACTGCAAGTATGTAAAGTACATGTACAAATTTTGCTGTCAGGTGTTGAACCTGAAAAAAAACCTCTACAATTTCCAGCGCAAGTCCATTTAACCTGTGCTGCTGATAGCTGCCATCCTACACTCTGCTTAGTGGGTGCAGAGTGTGGGGAGGTGGGGGTGCTCTTAGGCTTACCAAGATAAAATCTGAGCATTTTTGGACTGACTTTAACAAAGACCAGCCAGCTGAGCCCACTGAACCAAGTTTGGACATGCCTTGTTTTGTGCATCTCAGTGAAAGTGAGAGAATTTTCTCAGACCACAGGAAACATCAGAGCAGGCTTTTGTCCTGTGAAATAAAAAGTGCATATTGAAATGAGAGAGGCTGACTATACCACTCCAACTGATACAAGCTAAGATTTTTGAGGTGGAAGGCTTTTATCATTAAAATACCAGAAAATGCCATACAGCCATAACTGTAGAAGTGTCATTCTCTTATTTTTAGAATTAATCTGATACTTTTTTGTGGGTTTCTGAGTGTTCACATCTCAGGGCACGTTTTCTGCAGGCAGGGAGAAACGCAGTACCTCATTTGCCCAAAGTGGCCTTCTTTGTGCTAACTTTGGGGTTACTCTGCAACTCACCTTTGATAAATGAATACCAGGAAGCTCTTGCAATTCAATTCTGTTCCAAAAATGTCAGCTGCAATTTTCCATAGAGTCAATGACCCTAAAGGATACTGCACCTTCTGCCTGGTAAATAATTGATATATGTCTGATCAAGCAAATGGAGCAGGAAGATTTCTATTGCATAACTCTTCAGGCTGCTGTATATTTACTCAGGTTTTGGCAACGCTAAACCAATTAAAAAAATGTATAGTCACTACAAGCTCAAAAAAGTCATACATTCCATGTGTAAAGGAAAATTGATTATGCTCTCAGAATGAAGCAGTTCAGAAGATTAATTTGCCATTGTGAGTCTTAGAATTCTGAAAAGCCAGTAGACCACAACAATTTTAATAGGAGATTTAATTTTTCCTGACATGTTTCTAGGCTTTGTTTGCATTATACACAAATAAAATAAATGTTGGAAAAATTAGCTTGCAGCTGATCTGAGTTCAGAAATGTTACATACTGTATTCTTAATCCAGTAATGATAATTTAGTCCCTTAGTTTCTTAGCGCTTTTACTAGAAAACTGAGATACTCGCCTTTGCAATGTAAGAAGCATAAACAAGGGTTAGTGGATACCCTTCTGTAGAAGATGTTCCTATTGCCATATCTACAAAAGAAGTGTTAAACACTTTTGAGTGCCACAGTTTCACCACCTTTTCACTTATATTCTGTCTTTAAGATGTATTGTAGAATTTAAACACAACACAGGAGGCTTCCAACATTGTAATGTCAGCAGCTAAATCTAGGAGAATTACTTCTACATTAAAAATTAGCGCAGACTGAAACCATAGTATCAGGTGAACTGTCACCAGATTAAAATGCAGGACTGGCAATTTAAAATACATGCTGTCTTGTCTGGAACTCGGTTCTGTTGGTCTTAGATCTTGTAGCACTTTGTTTAACAGACTTGTGAAAAATAAACATGAATGTTGCTCACACTGAATAGAAAATTATTATGTGCCATTTCAGCACTTCCCAGAACATCACTATCACTTGTGGTGTGCATTAGCTGCTGTATGGATCTGAGGGATCTCCCTCAGGCCAATACTTCTTAATTCCCATACTTCTGTGACTTCTGCACAGGACTGCTGTACCTCTGCTCTAGTACTCGAACACTGCAGATATATTTACTTCTTTATCTAAAAAAAAGGTATTCTGGGATATATATGTGGCAATCTGAAAAATACAATGATGATGGCTATGTAAAGCCTTTGTAGTTTCCATTGTCAATTCAAAACAGTTCATTTAAAACCATTATTAGACTGCATGTAATGGAATTTTTGAGTAAACTTTCTATATTAATATAAAGTGCTGAATCCTACAATCATTTTTCCTACTTCTACCTCATTATCATTTATCTGCAATCATCACTAATCCAGATCAATGTTATTTGGACTGAGAAAGCCCATTAAGAGCTAGCCTCACAAAATACAAGGAAATGCTGTACCTATTCAGTTCTCATTTACACCGCTGAAAATGCGGTAGTTGGAGCAAATGCTGTGATGACAACTTGGAAAAATGACCCAATTTAATAGCAAAAACATCATGATCCAAAGATTTTTGTTTGCTTACATGAAGTCTATGCTTTGTCAGCTATTTGTTATACATTGCTATATGAGTTATTTCTGATGCAGTAAATAATCCACACAGTTTATAATATCAATGAAAGTCACTTAAATTTACTTACAGATTTTTAATGTGTCAGGGGTCAGGTTCTCAACAATGTCATGAAAAGGATGTGCATAAGCGATCTTCTGATTAACATCAGTTTCAAAATCCACTTTCAGTATATATGTGCTAATAATGCCTACATGCAGAAGCAGTCACTTAAAAAAGGGCAGTCATATTAAAATTATCTCTGAAATTTGGACAAACATTTTAATAAAATTGGTTTTTGCCATTCCATAATCTCTAGACAGAGACATATTCAGAAGTGGTAAAAACACTAGATGCAAGCCATTGTGCTCTATTGCCCATTTCTGTATTGAACTAATTTGTGCTCTAGCAAGGGAGTTTTGTTCATTTTTGAAAGCCAAAGTATTTCTTATGTTATTTCAGAGAATCTTCCCTTCCAAAAGGGTTACCAAGCAGTTTCTTCTGAAATGGCTAGCTTTACATAAATTCAAACACCACAAGTCCATCTTCTTTCTTTTGTAATTTTTTTTTTTTTCAGGCAGATAAAAAAAAAGGTGTCTTCAAATAGCTGATGTTCCCTTTATATCTTTGCCAAAAGTGTTAAACTGCCCTTTTCCCTGTATAGGTATGAAAAGATGTGGTCTTGTTGCTGGTGATATTTGCTCTGTGGGAAAGAAACTGAAATGATGTACTGAATGTGAGAGTGCAGATGACTTGGGCCTTTTGAAAATAACTCTCTCTATATTGATTCACTTCAGGAATAAAAGCCTATAGGACTCATTGAAAGTCAGCCACAAACACAGAGGAACCACTGCAGGCTTTTTTGCACAAGTGGCTTGAAGGCTCTAATAAATGTCAGCGGCAGATAGCAGGTAGGGAGAATTACCCAGCAGCTATGTATCCCCCTCATCCCCAAACCTTTTTTATTCCTGCTCCTGAAGACATTCAATTTAGTTTTAAAACATCCTTTTCCTATCATAGGTGAGGATTTTGAAACTAAGAATGAAATCACTGCTTAATAAAGTGATCATCCAAGTGAGATAAAAAGAGAAAGGTAACAAGCATTTTTAAGAAAACTTTTACCAGTGCTAGGCTGTAGGTGTTTTCACTACTTAAATGTAGCCAGCAAATTACATACTTTGGTTCTTTAAACATACCTCTAATGGAGAAAAGGGTTTGGGTTTTTTTGTTGTGGTTTTTTTTTTTAAAAAAAAGACATAGTGTGAATCTAATTGTCTGACTCACCACTTTAGAGAGAGTACATTATCTCCAGAGCTTTTTGTAGAAATATTAATTCATTTTGATTAACAGTATGAAATCATATCTTTGCAACTTTCCATAGTTAACCACTTGCTAACGTCTTTGCTTTCCACAATGTAGGATATGATTTCACACTGTGAGCATATACACACCCATGGGGCCCTAACATTTCTGGCCAACTTGAAGTCATGTTGAAAGATTGCCAAAAACAGTGGCCATACATATATATATAAAACAAAATATCTTGCTTTAAAAAAAAGAGTCTAACCCAGCTAAAATACTTTTCAGCAATCCAAATGGTCCATTACAGGGAAAATAAGAACCAGAATCCAGCATGAGACTTAGAAGGAGATGACTGCAAGAGGAGACATGGTGTAATTTTTGTGTGGCTGAATTTAGAAAGACAAGGTTTTTCCTGCTTCTCTGAGTAAAGTTTTATCAAGAATATTATAATATTTTTCATGATCAAATTCAATTTGGGGTTTTACATAAAGAACTGAGAACATGGTCAGTTCATGGCTGCTCTGGATGGCTGGTGGAAAGTATCGTACCTGTTCATAGTGATGTCTTCCTTGCAGGGGGAAACTGAAAATCAGGCATGAATCTAGCTTAATTGAGACAAATACCTGTTTGAAAAAACAATGTTGTGTGCCCAGCAGTGTATCATCTGGGTACCCTAATTTCTAATTTCACTAAATTTGTAATTTCACTAATTTTACTTTATTTCAGATTTTGGTATAACATATTAGTGTTACAGGCACATCAGCCTATATTAGAGGCCTATACAAGTTTATAGTTCAAGCCCAGCTGAAAAAAAAGTTTTTCAGATAGCGGTTTTTTTGACCTTTTTGTTTCTAGTTCCTGCTGACCACGGTGTGATAGAACAGTAGTGCCTGCTAATGGCTATATATTTTTTAACGTGCTAAAATGAATCCATTGTCTCAGCTCAGTTCTTAAACTGACATAATATACCCACCTCAAATGTTACATCACTCGTCAGTGCAAGTACAGGTAAGAAACGAGTGAGCACAGATTTTTAACCCCCTTTCTGCAATGATGCCACTAGTAACACACTTTACACTGTCAAATGGTAGGGTTTGTAGTCACTTCAAATGTATGTTTACATTATTATCAATTAAATATATTCATTATGCAAGCATGGAAGTTAGAAATTTTCCTCTAAAAGTCAGTTGAGCTTCTTCAGAGCAATCTGTATACACAACAAACAGTAACAAAGCACAACATTCAGGCTGATTTAGCTTCTGTAGCGAACAAAAACTTGATTTAATAAAGGAGTTTCAGCAGAGCAAAGCCACATCATGCTCAAATGCCCTCAAATGGGCAGCAAAATCTGACAATTTTTCCAGGATCATTAGCAGGGCTTGTAAGAAGTACTGCTGAACAGGAGTGAAAATGAAGGGATTGAATGCTGGCTGTTAAAGAATGCAGTCTCATTTGGATTCCTAGCAAGGCAGGCTCTTCTGATTGTGTATCTCCTTACTCTGATGGAATTGCTGCAGACTGCTGAAGATCAAGGAGAGGAAAAAAAACTCAACAAAAACACACCAGCGAGAAACCATACCACAATTATGCTTTTCAATCCATATTTGCAATCCTGCTACCCCTAGAGAGAATGTGGAAACTGTTGAATTTCTTCATGCTCATGTCCACATTCAGAGGCTGATTTAAGAAGGAAAGACAAACAAGGTGTCTGAAGGGTATAAAACTGTTGGGATGTAGAAAGAAGGGAAATTGTTCTGTCAGAATATGAAACCTATTATTTCATCAGCAAAAAATACACAAAATGAAAAGTTAACTGTTATTGTTAATGAAAGTATGACAGCATAGATTCAAACTCAATAAAACATGCTATTGATATTCAAGGCAGACTTCAAAAATCACAGGGAAAATTTGTGAATTTCGATAGGAAGAAAAATGAGATCTTTAGGCAATAGAAATTCAAAATGGTTTTAAAGAGATCTCTGAAGGTAACTGGAGAATGACCTGAGAGTCTAGCTGTGGATTAAAACTCAGAAGTTGTGTGGAGGATGAGAGCAATGCTTCCTAAAGTAAGCAGCCCCTCATGACTATTTTAAATTAACATTACAAAGCACAGAGAAAAGCTTCCAATTCAGGAAACTAAAGCAAAGATAATGGATTCCTTGAAGTATTCATTTTGTCTTTAAGGAAAAATTATATTGTGCAAGGTAGGTAGCATTTGCAGTAAAATACTATACTGAATTGTTTTAAAGTCAGCCTATATGGTGCTTCTAGCAACCAGTAGCATTATTATTTTGTGATCTGTAGCTCTGAGTGGCCACTGGTACGTGCAAAATCTCTAGCCACAGAAGCAAACACTGCTTGCACCTTTCTAAAAGGGCACATCTCCCATTCTTAAATAGGAAAAATATTTTTGGACAAAACTGTGAACAGTTATATTGTTGAAACATTATATGTTTCATATCACAACAGACATTAAGTTTTGAGCAGCAATGTTACTGCTTGCAGCTAGCTAATAAGTGACCAAGAGCTGAGAGGAGAGGACATCTCTTGGAAAAGATATGGTAGCTGCAGGACTAAGAAGTGCCCTGGTGGGATTTATCATCAATAATGAACTGGTAGGGTACTGCCAGATCATGACTCTAAGAAGGAGTGAAAAGGAGGGTTGCAAGAACAGAGTGTGAATATCCCATTTTCTGCCTGTTACACAAAATGGGAGAGCTTTCTTTTTTGCTGTGAAACTAGGTTGGTAGCTCAGGGTATTCAGGAGATATTCTAGCCATTAGGCATATTGGATCAGAGAAACAAGTAACAGCTGAAGAGCAGAAGCAATGGCAATTGCTGAACACTGTGCTGCTTCTGCAGTGTTTGCAGAGCAAGACACGTTCTGTGGCGTGATCGCATTAGTTCAAGGTAATGCAACATCAGCATTAAGAGCAGGATCCCTGGTAGGCCTTACAGAAGGTATGATGGTGTTTTGGCTAACCACCGTATCTTTGCAAAGCGCTGAGCTGTTGTTATTGAGGGAACACTGACTTTATTCTTGCACACAAGGATTTTTAGCATGTATGCTCCTATTGCCTTTTGAGGGAGGGAGTTTTTTTGGGGGGTAATGAAAGAAATATTCAAGGAGAGTCATGAAAGCTCTAAATGACAAAACCACTACCCACCCAATGTAGCTAGTTGGCTGACTGGTAACAGCTGGGATAACATAATGGCAGGCAGAGGCCATCCAGAAAATGATAGCTTCAGACTGAGAGCAATTTAAGTAGCGAAGTTACAATACCAAGAAGTACTGACTGTGAAAGAGAGGGCAGTACTCCTCTTTTTCTGCCTTTCTGACAGAGCAACTACATGTTTAGTAATAGCTTTTTTTAAAGCCATCATCATTATCATCAGAACCTTGAGCACAGGCCACCCATGAAAATAAAGTATTGGAAATTTGATCTTCTCTTCAATGCTCTGTCAGGGAAGATTGTCCTCCCTATCTTTATCTCATGAACAGTAATTTTGTGTAAAATTCAACACACATACCAAAGCTTTATTAAAATGTTTCTGTCTGAGCAGTGCATCAAAAAGCTTCAAACTGTAAGACTGACAAAAGGAGAAGTTCCATATATGAGCCAGTGACAGTAATTGTCAGGCTTAACAAGGATGAAGCGTTATGTATTATATTCTCCATCTCTATTTTCAAAAAAAAAAAAAAGGTAATAATTTTTGTGGTATTTATTGTAAAACTCTGAAGAAATGAGCTTTTGTATAACTCAGTGATCATGACATTTGTTTATTTTTACCATAAGTTCTTAAGAGAGTCCTCAGAGCCATTTTCATCCCTGACAAGCTGTAGCATTACAAATTAAATGTCTCTGATGCATAGTGTTCTGTGATTATAACAAGGAAGAGTTGTTCTTGTATAATTTCATTTTCAGATTACAGATTCTGTCATAACTCTGAGGTACCCATATTTGGGTTCATGGTTTAGTTTAGGAAAGACAACAGTAAACATCAGAGCTTTTGCTTTCCGATGTTCTCGTATTTGTTTTCTCTCAGAATTACCGTCTTCCTGAGGTTTACCCACAAGAAAGTTGACTGAATGCAGTATTATTCTGAAAAATGTGTTATGTGGGAGAGAAGCTTGCTTATGATATGCATCAAATATTGACATAATGAAGCCTAAATCAAGACTGTGCCACTGTATTTTAATGCAAAAAAGAAAAAAAAAAAGTGCTATTCATTATACTGGTATGTCAAGTGTAAAACTGCTTCAAAGCAAGGAATTTGTGATGTTTAAGTTGTAGTTTTTCTTTTTTATTTTCAAGGTAGAAATAGATTTTCCTACCCTTACTGATATTGAATAGCACCAAGCACTGTGAGTAGGTCCATTGATCTCTCATTTACTCATCTGTTGTTTCCCCTTGAGTGTCACTGTGCTTGTGTGCTACAAGAGCATGTATACAGGCAGGTACTGTAGAGCAGCTGATACGATACAGGCTTTCAGTCCTGGTTGTTTCTCCAGTAACTTGTAACAGCAAGGGCTGCTGTTTCTCAAGGTTTCAAATTTTGAATGCCTGCCTTGTGGTTGTAAATTGATGACACAGGCACAGATGTTTTTGCAACCAGGAAAAAATTGTGATTTAAAATATTTCTCTGCTTCTTTTTTTTTTCCTTTCTTTGGAGCAGTTTGCCATCTGAGAAGCAGACTTGTGTGAACAGTTTAATTGCAGCTTCTGAAAAGTGAAGCATATGAAACACCAGGTGGGCTGGCCACTTTCTTAGTCAGCTGTTTCATCTGTTAGCCTTCTGCCTGATTTTATATATTTACTATATCTGCTATTCCTTGATCTTTACCTTCCACATTTGCAATTTTTAACAAAGAAAATACTAACTTTAATGAAATTCTCCTTTCTTAAGCCAGGTCCAAATTTGTTCATACGGATTTTCTCCTTATACATACATTACAAATCAAAGAAATCCATTCTTAAAGTAACAGTGTTGTGGCTTTACCCCCGCTAGCAGCTAAATACCACACAGCCACTTGCTTACTCCCCACCAGTGGGATGGGGGAAAGAATTGGAAGGGTAAAAGTGAGAAAAGTCATGGGTTGAGATAAAGACAGTTTAATAGGGAAAGCAAAAGCTGTGCATGCAAGCAAAGCAAAATGGGATTCATGCACCACTTCCCATGGGCAGGCAGGTGTTCAGCCATCCTCAAGAAAGCAGGGCTTTGTCACACGTAACGGTTACTTGGGACGACAAATGCCATCATTGTGAATGTTTCCCCCTCCTCCCTTTTCCTTCTTTTTCCCCCAGCTTTATGTTCTAATCATGATGCCATATGCAATGGAATATCCCTTTGGTCAGCTGACGTCAGCTCCCAGCTGTTTGTGCACCCCCAGTCTACTTGATGGTGGGGTCGTATGAGGAGCAGAAAAGGTCTTGGCTCTCTGTAAGCACTAAAACACCCCTTGTTATCAACACAGTTTCCAGCAAAAGTCCAGAACACAAACCTGTATTAGCTACTATGAAGAAAATTAACTCTACCCCAGCCAAAACCAGCACAATTGATCACATTTGCAGATGTCTGATACATGCATTTCTTATAAGTGCATTAACTTCAATATAAGGTGACACAGCCTGTGCTGAATGAGTTTGAAAAATCCCAGTAATATCAATTTCCACTTCTCTTAAAAAATTGAAATGCCTCAGTTCACAAACATTTCCTCATACACATTTTGAACATTCACTGCCAGTGCACATGTGTGTACATCAAGAACTGCTTAAAAGCCAGTGTTTTATCCTGTCTGAGAACTTGACAAGTCTAGTGTTAATTACAATCTTGACATTCTTGGACACCCAAGAAAACAAATGTGTGGTTCACTGGTAAAGCAAGAAATGCTGAACATACAAAACCACACAATTCACAGATAATTGCATCATGGCTTCAATAAAAATAGATCAACCATAAAGTAAACACTACTAAGATAGCTGGAGATAAAAAAAGCATTTATTATGGTTACTGTAGTAGTTACGTGGCCATAACATAGAATCACAGGAAAAAATCACTTCTGGCACTGAAAAAGAATTTTTCGATAACAAAGATATCTATCTTTTCTTTAACTCCAGTAGCTTAACTGCTTTATTCTCAAGAAAAAAAAAACTTATTTCTTTATTCACTTTCACAACATCTGTTTTAAGCATTGTAATCAAAATATATGGGGATTATATTATAAGATAAATTTATCAGTGTATAACCACTTTTGTATATTTAAGTCAGTAGATTTTTTTCTCTTTATTACTGAGTTATACTTGCATTAAATTGATAAAATGTAGCAGTGGATGTGGCTCAGAGATTATACACAGTTTATTGTGACTTTATGCTGGATAAAAATAAGGCAGTTGAAACATTTATGTTCAGAAGAAAACAACTCAACTCTGATAAAATGAAACTCAGCAACTTTACTTTTGTAGGAAAGCATTTCTTCCTTTCAGAAATGTCAAAAAGTAAATTACACTTAATTAATCAAACTCTGAGTGATTCCCAATTAGTTTCCTACAGTTCTTCTATGACAGCTCTTTCCATTATTATGGAGTGTGAAAACAATAAGCAAACAAGAATGACAATACATAATAACCAGGAGAAATTCAAATGTCAAAACTTCATAAAACACTCTCTTTCTTCCTCAAGCTCTGAATGCTTATTTCTGTAAAAGTCCAAAATCAGGTTTGTGTACACTACCCAAGTGATGTCTATTCAGAATGCCTCTGGCAGCTTCCAGCAGTGGAGGGACTGTCACAGTGTCCTGGTTTCCACTGGGATAGAGTTCATTTTCTTCCTAGAAGCTGGTGCAGTGCTGTGTTTTAGATTTATTCTGAGAATAATGTTGATAATAAAAGTTGATGCTGAGCAGTCCTTACCCTAAACCTAGGACTTTCCCATTTCCCATGTTCTACCAGTGAGGAGCGGCACAAGAACCCAGGAAGGAGCACAGCCAGGACAGCTGACCAAACTGCCAAAGTGATATTCCATACTACAGCAACTCATGCCCAATATATAAACTGGGAGGAGTTACCTAGATGGGATTGATTGCTGCTCAGGGACAGGCTGGGCATTGGTCAGGAATTATACTGGGTGGTGTATTGTGCATCATTTGTCATTTCTTGGGTTTTATTTCTCTCTCGAGAAGAGAGAAAAAAATATCACTCATAAATGTCAGTATTTTCACAAATGATACCGAAGCTAAGAAAAAAAAAAAAAGAAAAAGAAATTTGCAATATGGGGCCCATTCTTTCTACTGCATAAATGGCATTTTTAGTTATCCTCTGTAGAATGTCAGCTCTGTCACCTAGGAGAAACATTTCCAGAAAGGAACACTATAATTTCTTTCTCTGTGTCCAATGTTACTGGTGTCTCTCACACATGAAGATCACCGATGCACTCATTTTCAATTGCATCTTCCAGACTGAGACTTCTCTGCAGATATTTTTGCACATTCTTCAGCAAATGATGGGCAGAAATCAGTTTATTTGTTTTAAATGGTACAGTGTGCTATTATGATTTCATTCATTTACTTTTTACTTTTCTAAAAGCAATGCCAAAGTAACTCTCAGCATTTCTGACTTGCTTCTCTCTGCTTTTTTTCTTTTTAAAAAAGATAATAAAAATGGTTCTATCCTGAATATAGCCTATCTGCAGAGTGTTCCTGATTTTCAATGCTTAATCATCGCCTTCTTAACCTTTAGCTGATTTCAACACAAGCATCCTTTGCACTGTTGTTTTGGTTCCTGTGTTGGAACAGTTAATTGCTATACGGACTGCATATGTGCTTGCAACCAGAATCTCATCTAAAAGTAGCATCTGGAAATTCAGCTTTCTTCCTTATTTTGTTTCCTTTAAAGGAAATCTTTTATATCATACCCATATGTGCAGGCAACTTTCAAATCTCTATATCATTGACAGCTGCTAAGTCTAGGGAGAAGGCTGCTGAAAACACATGCATCATGAGACATGCACCACTTCCTTACTAACCGCAGCGTCTTGCTTAACAGTGTCTCCTCATGGAGCAGAATACAAAAACATGGAAATTAGTTAGGAGAAAATGGACAAGGCAAAGCATAAAATGGACAAGAGAAGGCATATGGGGGAACCTCATAGTTACCAGAAAAAATATTCACAAATGATAAAGAGCTGGTAAAATTTCTGGAAAGTTTCTCAGGATTGCTATTAACACAATAGTAGTTATCTGCTGCTTTTCTCTGTATTTGCTACCAGCACTCTACTCATGGATAAATATCAAAGCCATAGTAATGAAAGGGTTCTAAAACTTTCAGCACTGTAATTTTCTAAAATTATCAACTCAGCGTAAATCAACTTAGGTAGTTCTCCCCAAAGAACAAAAATGTTGTGTGGTCACACTATGAACAGGAAGGCATAGGGGCAACCGCAGCAGCACATCCCTCTTGAAAGCCAAGGAACACCTTGCAAATTATGTGTCAGGACCCCCTTTCAGATGGAAAATAGAGCAGTTATGGTGAAAGGCAAAAATATGAGTGAGTTAGGCCTATTAAAATGATCTGAAATGTTCAGTGAAAAAAGAGTGATTTATAAAATATTAGCCTTTGACCATTGTAAGATCCACATTCAATAAAAATACCATTCAGTCTCCAGGCTAAAAAGATACAAAGAGATGATGGCTGTATTTTACTGTAGAATTTGTTTGTTCTCCAGTGCAGTGATTGTTGCACGGCTGAGGTAGTTCTGTACGTTACAGTTTCCTCCTTGCAAAAGAGGAACATATCTGACAAACATAGGTTCAAACTGGTAATAAGATTTACAATCAGTCTCAAGGGAGAGCTTCTGTCAAGAACGAGGTGCTTTGCAGAATTTGGATGAGTCACTCTTGACACTGCACCGGACATGATAAAAGCAAAGTGCGATTGGATGGTAGCAAGATCCGTCCTTTCAAGGGCTGTGAACTGAGAGGGAAGGTGTTGGTCTCTTTTCCCAAGTAACAAGCAACAGGACAGGAGGAAAGAACCTCAAGCTGCACCAGGGGATTTTT
>JANHGB010010592.1:6631-37282 GCA_026283785.1 Coracopsis vasa
TAGATTGGATATAAGGAAGAAGTTCTTTACTGTGAGGGTGGTGAGGCACTGGAATGGGTTGCCCAGGGAAGTTGTGGGTGCTCCATCCCTGGCAGTGTTCAAAGTCAGGTTGGACAGAGCCTTGGGTGGCATGGTTCAGTGCGGGATGTCCCTGCCCATGGCAGGGGGTTTGGAACTAGATGATCTTAAGGTCCTTTCCAACCCTAACTGTTCTATGATTCTAAGTGTGGAGCAGATTTCATCAGCCAGAAACAGAGTAGCAAGAGCAGGTAGAGGGCAGCAAGAACTGTCAGGGTTTCCCTCTATACCCGAGGAGTACATGCACCTTGTGGTGTGTATCCTGTCATATAAGTTAGCAATGTGGCATCCACCCATTAGAAGTCTCTCACCATGGCTTGTAACACTGGGAAATAAAAATCTCAGCTCTAAGGAAATAAAAACCTGCAGCTCACTCGTTTTTGGTCAAAGAGGATGGAAGAGCATAGGAAAAATAAAGTGTGGGAACCACAGGACAAGGGTGGTCCATATTGAACCCAAACTGTACAGCATCCTTCACTCAACAAAAGCTGGCCTGACAGCTATTCCCCTGCTCCTTGCAACATGCATGCACACTATCATCTTTTCTCTCCCAGGAAGACTGTTTCAGCTGTCACAGGTCAGGAATAAAGAAAAATGAGCTTAATAAAAAGAGAAGCAGACAAGAAAAACCCTCAAGCAACTAAATCATGGTTTTCTACTCTGATGAATACCTGGTGTAATTGAGTCTGATGCACCTTTGAAGAAGTGAGCTCTGCTTTGCCTCTTGCAAGCCAGGTGGGTACATCCTTTCTTCTGCCCACCACTCTGACAGCTGACAGGGCACCCGCAGTCCCCAGACTCCTCACTGATACTGGACCATACTGGCATTTCCAGCCAGGTCACCTCTGAGCAGATCTCCCCAGGGGGTACAAGGGAGGGGTAAGTTACAGTACATGCTTTTGCTAAATGTAGTGCTTATACTTTGGTGAAAAAACCATAGTGAATTCCAGCTGAGCTAGAGAAGGGAGTGGCAGAGCAAGGTGCTCCTCTGGCTTTTCACAGGAACTGTATGTCCTGAGAAACTGCTGGGTGAGGAGATGGACAGTTACTAAGCAATTCAACTCAAATTGCCCCATTTTCATTTCCTGATCGGAAAGTGAGAATAGCTCCCTCCCAAGCTGGTTTCATTACCTGATATCTCAAGCAATGCTATGGCATGGCAGCATAAGCTCATTTTCCAACCTGCGCAATGCCAACAGGAGACCAGCAGCAGGGGAAAGGCCACAGCACCAGTTTCCTGAGTGCTTCCAGTTCCTCAGGAAGTGGCGTCTGTTGATGGTAGCTTCACATACGATGGGGAATGTGCCCCAGGACACAGAACAGGAGAAATGTAGTTCTCCATAAGGATTGAGGCCAAGTGCTGACATTAGTGTTTAGGGTAGCTCTGCATCATGAAGATCCACATTCCTCTACATGGACAGAGCAAGAAGGGGAGGAAATAACAGTGGCTAGGGACCCTGGAACACCTACCATTGACTGTCTGCAAGACCTATTTCTACTCTCCAACCGACTGGTAGGACTAAAGAGCTCTCACTCCCAAATAAGACTTCTGTGCCCTCCCTTTCTGCTCTCTTGCTTGCAAGTCTAAACATGGAGCCTGTCATGGTTTTAAAGCGTGGTGTCCTTCTGCTGTCATGCCTACACATACGAGTCCCCATTCTTTGCTTACAGCTCACACTCCTCATGCTTCTTCTTTGGGATTATTCACCATACCTTGTGGCATCCCAGCTCTCCTGTCCCCCTTTAAGTACTCTAAGTACCTCTAAGTATTAAATCTCAAATAAAAATGCAAGCTAAATATAGTTTATTTTTCATGCTGGAAGCATTTATCTGAAAACAGTGGAAAGCAGCACATCACCTGCCAAGAGCCTGCCATTATAATTCGCCATGGTGAGCAGACACCTACCTGTAACAATGCTGATTTCCAGAGGGAAATTCAAAGTGCTTAAATCCAGCACAATTCCCCTGTTGCTGGTCAGAGGCAGAAGCAATGTCCCATATAATCTACCATAGACCAGACCTCCCTTACACATCAATGGGGGTGATACAGGGTGATAGCATTTCTACGAGATGCCTCTGGCAAGAGAGAGAACAGACCTGGGGCTTCAGATCGTGCTTTGGAACCACATGGGAGGAGGGCAGCAGGCTGGACATAGCTTAGTAAAGGACAAGTCAATTAGCAACCATATCACTAAGAGCTGCCAATTTTAAAAGGCATTTTGAACAGAAGAGGAGCTGGTTCTTTTCAGCTTTGCTGAAGCCCCAGCTGATTTCCACCTTATATAATCATCTTTTTCAATAGACTGGATAGAAGCTAGTATTTACTAAGCCAGAGATCACTGTTCTCTCAAAAACCACATACCAAAACTATTTATGCTACCCTTGATATGCATGAATTTCAGCAATAAACTTTTGATGCTTTTTTTAACAGAAATATGGCATTTAATAAGTTCATTCAGGACTAGCAGCCAAGCAGCTCTGAGTTCTTCTTGAGCAGGCAGGCTCAGCTAATTTCAAAATTGATTGCTCTGCAAAGGAAGGATAGCACTTCCCAGACCGCAGAAATGGTTTACTGGCCCAAGTTTCATATGAAAGAGTCTCTTGGTGAACAGCTAAACAGTTTTAAGGGTGTCAGAGAAACCATTAGGCAATAAAAATTCACAGGGCAATTTTGCCAGAGAAAAAGCATAAATAAAAAGTGCATCATTTCTCTCCCAGACTTTCTTGCAAGTCAGCTGCACTCAAAGGGATGTGCCGCAGCTAGAGCTGAACTAAAGGCAATTAAAAAGCATTGGCTGCCTCATGTCAAGCTTTCAGCTTGTACTCATATCCTTTAAACAGAAAAGCAGCAATTATATGAACAGTGCCACTAAACAAAGGTAGAGCAGAGAGTACAGCAAGCACAGATCAAATCCTGTATATAAGAAGTAAAAAGAAGCAATTGATCCTTATTTGTGTGGGGGTGCACTCATTTTGTATCCAAAGAAAACATGCACACAAAGCAATGGCTCTTGTTCAGAAATGTAGACGCTAAAACAGAGCTTCAAACCAGTTCAGGCTACTTTGCTTCAAGGATACACTGATCTGCTTTTCAGTTTGTAAGTTTTAGTTAAGCCAAATGTCACAGATTCTTCTTGGAGGCCTTTCAGTCCATATACAAATATGAAAGGCTACTTAGAGCATTAAAAGGAAGAAATCTGAGGCCCAACATTAAGCACAAGCCAGTTTGGGGAAAAAAAAAAAAATGTAGTCAAAACTTGTATTTTTCATGGGTATTTTTGGGTTTTTTTGACATTAAAAATCACACCAGTGATCTTAATCCAGCACTTGCTAAAATAAAAAAGAAATTCTGCTTATAAAATCATCAGCTTCTAGTTTCTTGCTAAACTGCTTTTCAGTGAAGAGAAAGAAATCCACAAAGTGAGAACAGTGAACCAGCATAACCTTTCCACTGCAATTCAGTAGAACATGCCTCTTTGAGAGGACAATCAATTTCGTGCAGTAACTGCTAATAGAAGGACATTTCCAGCTGTGTCAGGATGTGTGGTGTTCCCGGCTACTCGAGAAATGTTAGTAAGAAGCCTATTTGGGTTTTGTTGTCCAGTTTCTTGTGCCACAAAAATCTCACAGGCAGCATTCAAGCCCATGCAGCTAATGCCAGGCAGGAGCCTCCCTCTGCCTCCAGACCTTGATATACAAATCAGTGCCCAGGGAACAAGAAATCCAGGTTAGCTTGAACTGCAGCTTGGGCTGGTGGAGGCATTGGTGGCCAGATCTTCCTACTGATTTTGAACTCCTGTGTTGGCACTACAATCCAATGGCATAGAAGAGTTATAACTGGTGCAGCATACGCTTATTTTGCCCTCTTTAAGCTGAAAAACTTCAGTGCTGTGGGATTTGTGCATGAGGTATTTCTGAAGGGCTGGATCAGGCATAAAATTTGCAGTGTGGTAAAGCTGCTGTCCTGGAGAGCAGAGCTATTCCTCCCAAAAGCAATGCTGTGTAGATTAATTTATGATCTGCTCTTGCTACAAACATGTCTAGAACTAGAGAAAAGAGCTCATTAGGGTCCATGCTTTTGGGAATTGCTTGTCACACTCTAATTATAAAACTCTACTTTCCCCTACTATCTATGCGTCCTTCAGTATCAGAGTGTTTCTTCCTTCAAAAGGTGTATATAATTCTTGGTTCTGCTATTCCCTTTCCTCTAGAAGGTATATAAAAGCCAGACTTGCTTGTGAAAAGGTGGAGAGGGAAAACTTCTCTGTATAAAGTGTTGCACCTCACCCTGGACTAGGGCTTTCTCTTCACTTACCAAATGTCTCTGCATCAAACAGATGGTCCAAAAGGAAACCATGTCAAGGGACAACTTAAACAGTGGATACACTACATGACCACTTCAATTCTAGCTCTGCACTGGAAGTCCAAACCAGTAGTTATGCCCCTTCGTACCTAGCTGCCCATTTCTAGCTCAGTAAAGAAAAAATTGTCAGATGAATATTAATTGCTGTTCTTCAACTTTACCAAAAGCTTTCCTGAAACTCTGCTCCCAGTGAAATTTAAGGTATAAAATCCCCTGTGGCAGGCCAGGGGTTTCTGTTGCCACCACAAGTGTACCCCCAGCCTGGTCTCACCCTGCAGCCCTGCCAATCTTCCAAGGCATGGGCAGGACTATGCCGGGGATGAGGCTGTCACTTCATTGGGTAGCACATCTTCTTTCCAGATATAAGAAGTGGTTACCGGCATGTCAGGAGTCCTGGAGCAGATTTCCTTCTCCCTAGCTCCCTGCCATCGAGAGCAGGCATGGTGACCAATCCTACCCCAAAGTCTTTGAAGGTCTCGGTGAGTATGTTATTCATGTAATGCAGCACACATTTTCACAATAGGAAGCCTCCCTGGTCTGTGATACAGCATTAAATTACAAACCCTCAGCTGCTCTATTTGCACAGCTGAAGACACGTTGGGGAAATCACATCTTTGAGCCAAAACCCCAACACATTTGCTGTCAAGATGGCAGAGCGGTTTTTCAGAGTTAGTTATAACACGACAAGTCAGTCATCAGCAGCAGCAGCCTGACAAAATACTGCAATTTACAGCTCTGCTAGTTCGGGGGAACTATTATTTTTGTAAAGATTGACTGATGGTTTCTGAATTGTGCTAGAATATGAGGTTTTCTTTCTGAAAGGAGCATAGGATGGAGGTACAAGCAAAAAGGGTTTTTTTTAAGCAACACAGAGACTAGTATTTGGTAAGTCAAGATATCATGTGTATAACTTTCCATTTATTAAACTACTGTACCTGAATGACCTGGTGTAAGGTCAGATTGTAGTTCTGCCATTTTGGCAGCAGGTGGTCACATTATTCATTTGATTCAACAACAGCCTTCAAGTTGTTCCATCACAAACACTCCTATGCTTGTATTTCCGTACTTAAGTGGACTGCTATATGCAGCACAGAGATGGAAAAGAGCCTGCTATCCTCTGTTTAAAGGACAGATGTGCATGTAGTGCACAACAGTGCTGAAAACAGAGGTGATGGATGCAGACAGAGGTTTTCTGGCTTGTAATTCACTGATACATGCTGCTAGGGCTGAGCATTAAAATCCTTCTTCACAAATATACTTCACTTCCAGGTCTAGCTTTTCTCTACCAGCTTTAAGTAAGTCAGACACTGCCTTGCCCTCCCCCAAGAAAGTGTATTTAAACCCCTCTATTTCAAACAATATACACAAGCTTCTGGCAAATGGAGTCATGTCAATAGAGCCTTCCTAACATGAGAGACAAGGCTAAAAGCTTGGCATAGATAAGTCTCTGAAACCTGAAGGTATTTTTACAGAGGATGAGCCCTCACACCAAATTCCAGATTGCTTTCTTTTCAGTGAAATAACACTACATCTGAAGCAGTCCATTTCAGCTATCCATGCTGCTGCAGCAGCTACTTCCCTCTGGTAAATCAGGTTATCCGAGAGGAACAGGGGTACCAGTTTTATTTTGACAGATGAGTACCAGCTGTATAGAGGACTTGACACTAAACACGCACCCAAACACTGAAGGATAGTGTTTCCTAGGCACCTTTCAGGAACTGGATTTATATCAGCGCTACAGCACCACAAACCCTGCTGCAGTAAAAAAGAGGATTTCTGAAACAGAGTGTCCAAGTTCGAACTGCCAAAGAGGAAGGATTTGGAGGAAGGTGACCTGAATCACAAACATTTACCCAGTATACATCACAACTTCTTTACTGAGAAAAAAATACACAAAACCCTGAAAAGCTCCTGTTCCAGTTAATCAAACATTTTGGTTTGTGACTGATGAAATCCACTGGCTTTCCCAGATTAACCTCCAGCCAGCCAGCAGAGTGCTTCCTTGCCACTCTCTGTGCTAGACTTTGGCTAAGGGCCGGTCAGACAGGATGCAGACAAGCTCTGTGCCAGCTGCATGCAGGCACACGTACCCCATGTCTCCTGGCAAGAGGGGTCAAGTGGCTGTTTCTCCTCCCCAGCCACTGAGCTCTCCCAAGGAGACACTGTCACCAGGAGGTATCTGACCACGCTGCTGAGCAGCAGGGGCAACAAGGGCCAGAGGCCCCAGCCATTGAGATGCCGTGAGAGTGATCTCACCTCCCTTGTGTTCATTCCCCTTTGCTTAGCCTCCACCTTGGCTTTGTCTTTCCCAAGGTGGCAGCTTTCTGACAGAAGAGGCAGCCTGGCTTATATATGGAAAATATTCCACAAGCTGCAGGCAACATTTAGGGAGCAGGGGTACTCTCTCCTGGCACTGTCCCCAGTCAGAGCTATCACTGCCCTTGATAGGTCATAGATGCTCTTTCATGTAAGCCTAACTTGCACTTACTGCCAGCTCCTGCCTCTCCCTGTCCTGCTGTTGAACATCTTGCAGCAGTGCTTGCTTCCTTCCCTCTGCCTAGTAAGCAAGTTGTTGCTGCAGAACTACCTGTGTTGGAAAACAAATTCCCATCAACACAAGGTACAGTTTCCCCTGGTCTTACTTCTGTCAGCCCTCTGATTTTCTTGCCTCTTAACTCACTGCTTCATTTCTCCCTCCTGCCAAATATCCTATAACGACTGCAAAACAGATGATACAGCTTTAATAATGTATATCTTCCCTTGCTGAACTCTCTGGATGCCTGAGAGTACTGTTTTAATGAGGCAAATATGGATTTCTCCTGATACCACTGTATGAGGCCACAGCACATTCGAACTGAACAACTTTTGAAGGCTGCTTCTAAAAAGAAGAAGGAGGAAACCCTCCGAAGAAGCATGGATCCAGGGGGCTGAGGGAAGACACTTTCTTTAGGCCAGCTTGCCCCAGCACCTCACTCCTTCAATGCAGAAGCCTCCCATCATCATTGCACGTATTTAGGTAGTTCTTGGAAGGACTGTGGCATTTTCTTTGTGGATACTATTAAAAGAACATGCCAAGATACCTATGCTTATATAGCCTCCTTATTCACATGCTCTGTTCTTGTACAGCAGCTCAATTTAGGTCACATTTTCCTACTGCTTAGCATGTGTCTTCATTTCTTTCCCTTTCTTTCCCCCAAGTCCTGCCCCAGGTTGCACATAACAAACTGGAAAGACCAACTAGCTTCTCTCTGCTCTATCCAAGCTTTGCACTTTATTGTATAAAGTCTGACTTGCATACTGCAGCAAAATATTCCTCTAACAGAATATTTTGTGGTTTAGACAAAGGGTACAGGCAACTTAAAAGCCTTTTTCCTTTAAATTTCAGTCCCTTGTATCTCAGAGATTACTTTGCTACCAGCGAAGAGGTGCCTATCATATTAATGCTGTGCATACCAGTCTTTGTGGAGGTTAAAAAGAAAGAGAACAGCTCCCTTGGGACATGTATGCTTATTTTTGGTTCATTAACTTTAATGGTCATAGTACAGCTGTGACAGGTAGGGAGGACAGGTAGAATAGGTGATCTCTGCTATTCTCTAGATCATGTCTAGCCTACACTTACCTCTTAAAGTCACAGGCAAGTCTGCTTGAAGGAGCCTGATACAAAGTCTGTTGACCACAGCAGCTGCATTCCTAACCCTCATGCTGTATTTTAACCAGATAATATGAGGCAAGCCTCCCCAAAGGCTTGTTGTTCATTTCTCTCTTAGGATTCCTTACTGTTCCAGATACACAAATACCCTTCCACCCCACCTCCCACACACATAGCAAACACTGTGCACAAACAACATGTATCCCACCACCTGCAGCTTTCACTGATCACAAGAGATCATGAAACCATGAGAAAGCAAAGAAACAAAACTAGAAGTGATCAGTATTTACTTTCCTTCGAAACTAGTAATACAGAGGATGAGTCTAGAGGGAAAAAAAGTTTAACATAAAATAAGTCTATTAAAAGCTTGTCATTGGTAGACTTGGTTCAGAGAAAGCTATTGAGAATTTTAAGGGCTGAGGTACAACACATTCCCTTATTTCCCCTCTTTCAGTAGCACTCTGGATCACACCATGGGAACTAATCTTTTCGTAATGGGCTCCCTCTATCCCTTCTTCTGTGTGCCCCAGGAAAAGGCACAACCCTCTAATAAGAGCAGCCAAGCTCTTGATCACAGTTTAGCACAGATGGATTAAACCGTTTGGCTTTCTGCTTCCTGTTTATACTGTCAGGTTCCAGACAGTGGTTATTAATTAATCAGAGGTCAGTTACATGCTGAGACCAATTACTCTGCCTAATAAGCATCTGTTTTAAACAAAAGCAAACCAATCCAAACCCTAGTTTTAATAAGCAGTCATTCCTCAGGGATGTTTCTGTATGCAACTCAATGACAGTGTGAACTGCAGAGATACGGGGACTACTACCAGCATGAAGTGCCTGGAGTGAGCACTGAATTAACTTAGAGCAGTTCTGGGTACATCAGAGCATAGCAGAGTATCTTGAAGTGATTTCAGACAATAGCTTTAAGGGAAGCACATTCAGCGAATGAACATACAAATAGCCCTGCCTGTCACCTTCAATACTATTTTAACAACAGGACTGCTTTGTGGCACAGGCAGGGAAAGACCCAGAGCCTTACTTATATTGGGTGCTGCCTTCTAGCTCACTTTGTGTTGGCTGCTGGTACAACTCTTCTAGAAGGATTTTGAAGCCTCTATGTCCCACAGATTCATCAGTTTTGAAACACAGGGTTGGGAAGCTGCTGCTGGAGCACATGCAAAAACATTCTCCTGGACAAATAAGCTTGTTGGTTGAGGAAACAAAAAAATAGTGCAGTCGCAGTCATTGCCAAGTAGTCTGAGACACAGCCCCTATACTTACTACCAGGGACAGGCATTTTAATCCAAGCCATTTGATACTCAAAGATATTAGTGGATTTCTCTGAGGTCTTTCACGAGGTACATCTCTAGTGGCCTATGCAGTATCCTTCCCTACCCAGGATGAAGAGAGGAAACCTAGTGCAGTGGCCAAATTGTTCTCATGCTCTACATGAGTGTCTCTCATACTTCGGTGAGATTACTTCAGTAATCAGTTCTCTTGTATACATACATGGGACAAGGCAGGGGGCAGGCAGTTAGAGAACTAGGAAGGCATGAAGCCATTCTGGTGAACATTTCTTTACCCAAAGATCTTGATGCTCATATGACACAAGGCAGCGTTGGTACTCACGGCAGCATCTGCTCAAACTATTTCAAACAGAGCAAAATAGCAGCAGCACCCAATAGAAGCATTGCCTACTAGGTAAACAAGCAGAAGAGAGATTTTAGAACTAATAACCATTAATAAAACATGGTTTTGTAGAGCTGAATGGAAAGCAGCATGTAGAGATCAGCAGCTTAGTATCTCTTTTTCACAGGTTTATAATTGGGAATGAACATAGTTATTAGTTCACTACTTATGCATTTAACCATCAGCACTCAAGATCACATAGATCTCTTCCTCGTAATGGCCATTTCTCTAAAGATAGATTTTATGTTTGTTTTTTCTCAATGTAACAGCCATACTTTAGGCTCTACTTCTCCAGCCCCACCCCAAAATCATAATAGACTTACCAGATTATGTTTTCTGAGTAGAGTAAGTCAAGAGAAAGCTTTTCATGGCTGCCTCAGCATTGCTTCACTGTCACCACTGAACCTCGAGATTTTATGGGATAGAAGGAAGCTTCACCATAGAAGTTGCCTGCAAAATAAACCAGAATGGAACGTAAGCCTTCCACTTTTCCCTTTTTGTCTTGATGGCTGTAAGGCGTAGTCTTTCAAAGTGTCAGGAAAAGCATTTCCCTATCTAAAAGCCTCTTAAAACAAAATTCTGGTGTTATTCAGCTTTGAATTCATGCATTTGAATACAAACATGGCCAGAAGATAACTATACCATATAGGTTGCTACACTTGTAATGGGAATGGGGGGCTTCAAGCATACAAGTACAGACACCCATTATAACCACTACAAATCACTAGCAACAAGTGCACACTGCCTGGACTACGCTGGTCAGAAGAAATCCCTGCTCTGACAGGCATCCTCCACCTCAGGCTCCTTTGTGCACTATGCAGTGTTCACCAGGCTGCAGGACATCCATATTCTCCTGGGAATAAGTCACTTGGAGAATCTCACATGACTGAGACCAGGCACTGGAGAACCTCATATCCTTAAGTGCTTTAATAGTTTAAGTTTCCAGTCTATGCTTTCTCTTTCGCATACAGAAGATACTTGCACAGCTCCACTTCCCCAGCAATATCCTACAAAATCAAGCCAACAGCTCATTAGCAAGGGTGGGTAGGTACCTTCCCTTACTTAGCAGGGCAGTAAGAAAAGCTTCCCATTCCTTGGCCCCATCACTTTGACCTGCTGCCTTGTCTTTGGCTCACAGCTTTGGACACACACAGCAAGCTGTCATGCTGCAAGTTCAAGCCTGGGAAAGAGCAACCTAGACAGACTCACACTGTTCCTGGGGCACAGCCATGCCATGATTTGGACCTTGTATCAAGTGCATTTGATTACAAAAGTATTTCTAGGAAGGGAAAGATACTGACATAGCTGAAGCAGCTCCAAGTATTATCAAAAATCTTTCCTGGAGCATGGAAGTGTGCCATGTAAAACTCACTTGTCTGTTTGCAAAAGAAACTTAGTTCAGCTCCTGTTCCTCTCACCCCAGCATCAAGGTGAGCTTTCTTTCACCTATTAACTCTTTGGTTAGTCCAATCCTTCATATACTGTCAGTTGGACATGACAATTAGACAAAACTTCTTTCAGTCCAGAAATTGAGAACTTCAAGCTGAATAATGGATTTTAATGGGGCTATAATTCTTCAGTAGCAGCTGTATCACAAAGCAAAGAACAAAGTCAAAACGCTAGCATATCTTACAATTGGCTCTTATTTCCTAGGGATAGCTATCAAAATGTGAGCAAAGGCAGAAGGGATTGTAATACCCATTAAAAAGAGAATAGAAAAGAAAAAAAATCAAAGATGGGATACTGGTCCAAATCTATTTTGGTCATATTATTCATTATTTCTGAAGTTAAGCTTTCAAACAGTTTAGAAGTCCATGCTACTGCCATGTGAATGGAAAGTTTTCTCTTACCCTAACTAAGCACGATAAGGGAGGAAGAAAAGGAAACAGATGAAAGTGCCAAAAGATTTTTTGTGACATAGTTTAGCACTGCCATTGTTAACCCCTCAGTTATGCCAGGTTCAAGCCTCTGACATGCTTTATGATGAGAGCTTTGCCCAGAGGTATCAGATTTGTCTACTGTATACTGGAAAGAAGGTACTGGTACCCCCCACCTTTCCTGACGCTCTTTGAGGAACTTTCCCAGTTTTCTAACATGCACTGCAGTACCTGTGGAATCATTAAAAACCACATCACAGATATGTGCAGATTTTCATGTGGGAGTTACAAAAGCCAGAAGAACTCTGGTGCTCACTTGGTGGCATTTGTGTATCTCACGGGGTGTCCCAGTGACTGGATCATTCCTTCCCAATCTGTAAGAATTGCATCTGTGCATTGTGACAACCCTGACCTCAGCTCCTTGGGTTTTTTTGAGGCATTGCCAGGTTTTTGTACTGGAAAGAGTAAGAAAGTAGAGCATTACATTCAGTTTAATATTAGGTTTTAAATGGACTTTCACCAGGGACATATAGGGCAATTCCTATATGACATGTCACCCCCACAGAAAAGTATGGATCATGGGTGAGAGCCAATCTGAAGAGCAGAACCTTGACATACTCATTTTTAAAGTTCATCTGGAAAAATGTGTTCAGTTAGAGGACAAACCAATTTGGAAAGCTACTACATTCCTACTCTACCAAGCCAGACCTTGTATGTCATAATCCTACAAACCTCAAAATCATTTCAGCCTTGCTTCAAACTTCAGCATTTTGCGTATCAGTCAGTTTTATCCAGGCTAGAGCTTTGGAGAGCCCTGTTGTTTCATACATTTGGAGAAGGTGTGAAAAGTCTCCAGAAAACCTATGAAAGCATCTTCAAAACAAGCAAAATTTGACCTGAAGCTTCAAACAGGTCAGTTCATCTTTAGAGAGAAGAAGCTGTACAGCTTGACTCTACCTTGGATCCTGAGCATCAAGTATTCCGTGCTGAAAGCAACAGGGCCAATGGAGCAGAGCACCATCTTCACCACAGGTCCGGGCCTCTGAAGAGCCACAGGAGATTGAATGGTACCACGTAGCACAGCTAGAAGCACATCCAAGCATACCACCACTGTAAAAACACCATTTGAGAAATGTAGGCAAAAGTCATACAAGTTACTCTGCAGAAAAGGAGAAAAGAGAGGAACTATTTACATTTAACAGATGTTCATTGCAGGTAACATGGCATGACGAGGCAGTGGGCAGCACCTCCAGTCCCTGTCCTGCAAGAAATGCCCTGCTCAGTTCATTGCACAGTGCCAGCTGCCCTAATTTTATCCACGAAGCTACACATCTTGTTTGCTTTATCTGCCCTGAAATATTGCTAGACTATTTAAGGGTTCATTATTGGACTTAAATTGAAAATGGAATGGGACAGTGAATCTTTGCTGTCTCCACTGGTAGGTACTTTCAATTGTTAAGCACACTAAATTGTTTTCAGGTTACTTTCTGGCTCTCTGAATTTCCAACAACTTTCTCCCCTGTCATGCCATCATCCTGAAGTTCCCTAGCTCGTGCTGTTACTAAACCCAAAGCCTATGTTTTAAGTTCCTCAGTAATTCGGTTTAGTGACAGGCACCCACTGACTTCTGCTGTTCACTGGCTCTAGAGACAGAGTGAAGTTAAAAAAAAATCCAAACTAGTCTGTTTCAATATGTTGGCATATAAATAGACATAGGAATCTAGTTTAATATACCCAACCTTGAAAAACTGCCAGCCATAACAAATGCTATTACCTAGCAGTGAGTCTGTGTGCTGGAGGATGCTCCAGGGAGCTATCTATTAGACTCCTATTCAGGGAAAGGTTTGACTGATGGCCCCATTTCTGACTTTATTTTCCTCTGTCCTGAATGTAAATAGTTATGATAGTTAAACTGTTATTCTCAGCTGTAGTAGACACACTTCCAGAATTTTTTGTTATGCTTTTATGAATAAGTTCTTGGAGGAAATGCTGTGGAATACTCTAAAAGCTCCTTAGCCCATTCTCTTTCTCCTCTCGTGCGCTTTCACTCCCAACTCAGAGTTAACTGACATGCTAAACTTCAGATTTGGTGGGTAGTTTTTACTTTTTCTTAATGAAAAGAGTATTTGTAGCATGCTCCATCACCCTAAAGGTCTTTTTCTGGAAGTATTACTACTGTATTTGGTAACAAAAGGGTGTTCTTGTTCAGGTCAGGGAAAAGCAGCTTATGACACTTGTATGAGAGCTATGATGATCATGAGCGCACTCCCCATCTACACCCAGACAGAAGTTAAATAGGGCCTCATTTCTAGAGCATAAGCCATCACCACTGGTGTAATGTAAGAGGATAAGGGTCTACACAGAATAGCTGTTATCCAAAAACTTTCTCCAGAGGCATCACTTAGTTTTGAAAATATTTGGAGAACACACACTGGAATTCACCTACTGGACTCCCAAAGGCTGAGGGTGGATTTCTCCACCACACTTTTCTCTACCAGGATATTATTATGGATATCTATCCAGGAGAAATGCTTCTGTATAATTAGTTTATAACATTTGTAATCATAAAAAATTAAATCTATACATAAACAAAATAAAGGGGGATGAGGGAGAAGAAGGAAAAAAAATACACCAAACACATTAAAGAGTTGGGAGGGGATGCTGGGAGAAGAAACATCTTCACAGGTCAGAGATCCTTCAGCACACTCAATAAAACCTCTGCAAGATCTAGTCTTCATAAGTTTTTCACCTACTCTTTTCCCATTACTTCCCCCCTCCTCATTTACATTTTATGCCAACAAGTTCCTTTTGCTTTCAAGTTGCTGTCTGATACCTCCCTTTGATTCACGTCCCTACTCCTTACTTTGCAAAAATTAGTGACTAAGCATTCCTTAGGCACCTTTCTGTGCCATTCATAGTGGTCTATGAAGCTACTGCACTTCTCCATTATCTTTTCCAGCCTGTTGAGTCTTTCTCAGTAGAGCACCAGACCAACCCCTGAATAACCATCATGGTAGTTTATGTGCAGCAGGGAGAAGAAGTAAATTAACCCCCCACCCCTCCAGTATTAACAATATTGATTCCTCAGGTTTGTACAGTAAAGCATATTCTATTGGTTACCTCTTCACATTGACACCTTGTTTTGTACTTTTCATGGCTACAAATCTGCTCCAGTGACGCTCCAATATTTCAGTGATAGCAGATAAATTAAAGCCCATCACTTGTGTACGTAAAGGCATGGGTGTTCTCCCTTCTGTCCCAAGACTTCAATACAGCAAAGGTAGAAACTGATTTTCTCTCTCTATAAAAATGTTTATATACTACACCACTTGTATAACAGACAAGAAAGTTGGCATTAGACTTACTATTTTAAATGGATGCAGATGTTATTGCCCTGCATCTCAACCCATCCACTTTTTCCCTTGCTCCTTTTCCCCTACTCTGTGTACAGAACTTTTAAAACAGGAAATGAAAAGCATTTCATCTATGCATTTTGGAACGGGATTAACTTGATGTGCTTCTGCTCCTGCCACACTGCACTTCCAACTAGATTTTACTTAACTACACAGTGAAAAGTACACATGCAGACATAGAGATCTCTAGAAACTTTCCAGTAAACAACATGAAAGCTCTCACTTTCTTTTTAACTTAGCTTCCTTTTAGTTCTGTGGGTTGTGCTCAATACAGTAGTGTCTCAGTAACTAGACTGCACCTCAGCAAGGTCAAGGTGAGGAAGATTATAGCCTTCTGCATAGAAGATAATACATTTTCTAGTATCAAGAGTCACCCTCACAATTTCCCAGATGCTAATACTTCAGTGCCCTTCATTCCACTTGAAAGAAGCAAATAATACGTACCATCATTGCATCTCACATCATGAGAAGTATGAAGACAGAGAGCTTGACTTCAAAAAGAAGCTTCCAATAAAGGAAGTCACAAGTCACTTATATAGACAAGTGTCCATAAAGGTTTGCCCAAATATCACACCTTGTTTCCATATAGTCTCTTTTACCACTCTCCAGTGTACTAAGAGGACTGTTCTGCTTCTGAAGCAAACTGACTGGAGGATTAATGTCTTTGGCCAAGTTTACAGCCTGGGCTCTGAAGCTTAACTTAAGGCTGCCACACATTGAAGCCATGCAGGTGGGGCTGGAAACCCTTTCCAAAACTGACCCAAGTAAAGTGAGAAATTTCTAGGATTGAGTGTCCTCAGCTGGGTTGTTTGTTGTTGCCTAGCACTTTTCTTCCTCTCTGGCTCTCTTCATAAATCCCAAGAAACTCCTCTTGGCAGTTCAGTGATGATGTTATTGACAGATGCTTTACTATGATCTTTGCCATGCCCTTCAGAGACAGTCAGAGTATCCAGAGTATCTTTGTGCTTCCCACGTATCCTGATGAGGAAGGAGCAGAGATAAACCCCAGAGGCTCTTCTAGCTCTACTTCTGACACACATTCTGTGGATAAATGTGCAGTTCAGTAATAAAAGCCTTAAGAAAAGACAGTAAGAGCTTTCTACAAAACCTGCCAGTTCTGCCCATGATTGAAGATAGTCTAGCAGGTCAATAAAGTTAGTGGGAAATGGTTGTCTGATATTTAGTTTGCCTTTTTTCCCTAAACCTGTTCCTCCTCCTCCCACCCCAGTATTACTTGGTTTGTTGGAAATCTGAATATCCTGATACCATTGGCAAGAGTACAGCTGCTGCAGCCACTGTAAAGGCCAAAACAAATGGATCTGGTAGGAATCTTATGCCTACATAGGGCAGATACGTGTATATATACCTACACATTTAAAACACATCCCTATCAGTTGGATCATTTGTTATGGTCCAGCATGCCAGATGGTACAAGCTTGCAGGAGTTCTCAGAGTGCACCTGGTCACAAGGCAGTCCTGTTGCCTTAGCCTTGGAGACCTAGGTAGCATAAAGGAGTGAGCTGGCAGGCCTTAGAGGAAAGCAGAGTTGCTTGCAGATTTGCTCTGGGCTGTGTTTGTATGAATGCCTGCAAAACAGATAAACAAGATACCAGGTTGGTCAAGTACCTGGGCTAACAGGCCCACCAACCTCAAATACTCACTCCTGAGGAAGAAAATTGTTATTTTTTGTAACTAGCCTTGTGACCAGCACTTGACAAGAATGATGAAATATTATGCTTTTGTTTATGCACTCTCTGGTTCTCCAGAAACACAGGAGGAGAGCAGGCTTAGCCTATAGCTGCACGCACACACAATGCAGGCAGATTCAACACTTGTTAAATAGGAGACCAAATCGACAGGGAATATTTGAAAGCATCTAAGACGTTATAATAGAGCAGGAGGAGAGAAAACAAGAACACTAATGAGAACTGTATGTCCCTTTAGTACCCAGCATAATAGGGTTGTTTGCCTCCCAAGGCAGCAATTTTTAAAGTCATACCCTCTTGTAGAGCAGCTTAAATTCCATTTAAGTATGCTTCCTCCCACACCATCGTTTATGAGCTTTCTGCTCACAATGGATGCTAACACCGCATCGTGTCTCTGCGTACCTGTACAGGATGCTGAGAGGGCAGAGGGGGAAGAGCTGAGCCCTTCCGCTGGGTAAGAAGGATCATCTCCCTCCTTTCACATCCAAAAGGGAGATGAGGAACATTTGCTTCCCAAGAAAGGCGCTGCAGCATGAACAGCACTGCACAGCAGTGCTTCTAGAAGGCACACAGAGGTAAGCATGACTTGGCTTAACCAACAGTGGAAGAGAGCTTGGCCAAGCTGAGCTATAGGGAGCGTACCCTTCCTTCAGGAGAGCTGGCCTTGAAAAACCCAAACCTCTTCTACCGCAGCGTAGGTTGAAAAACAAGGAGTTAATCACACAGCTCTGCACAAGGGCAAGGCAAGGGCTCCTGCATGTGCTCAGCGCTGTTGGAGGACGCAGGCCCTGTGCTTGCATCAGAAGTCAGTAGGGAGCAGTGGTACTGTGGTCTGAAAGCGGCGAAAGTCCAGCAGGCTGAGCCACAAGAGCTTGTCAAAGTCTCTTTTGCATTCAGGGTGACATCCATTCAGGGTGACACCCAGTTCAGGTCATTACAGCACCATGTGCTTGCCATGACTTTGAGCTCATGCAGCCATCAGTGGCTCAGCTGCGACAAGCCCTCTCCAGAGCAGGGAAGAACCTCATGGGCATTTCCAGCTCCTGCTACCCATCCCTGAAGCTGCTGTGCTAATGACGCCCTCACAGTTGTTGGCTGTGCTGCATTTTCCTGAAGCCAAATCATCCCCACCTCCTGTTGCTTATCACTTTGGGCCACCTATCTTTACCTCAGTAGTCTGATGTGGTGGAGTACCAGCAAGGGTGCCAGTGGGAAGAGGAGGAAAGCACAAGCCAACAGCCTGGCTACAGCACAAACCTGCAAGCAGAGCCAGTTAGCACACCCCCTCTTTTTTAAAGCTGTGAGCAACAGCATTCTCCAGTTTGTTGCCAGAGTTACCTGGTAACTTGGGGGTACTTCAGCCTTTTCATCATTCTTCCTTCAACACTGTCACAGTATTGGATGTGGAGAAACATGTAAGTGCTTAACAGGCAGGAGGAGGCATATCAGTAGGATAGGGATGTTGGCTGTGCTTTAAAAGCAGCAGCAAGCTGACAGAGTGTCTCACCCAAGACCACAGCTCTGTTCATGCAAACTACATGTACAAGAGATTAAATAATTCTCTCTGCTCTGAGCAACTCAGTCCAAAACACAGAAATTAAAAGCCCAATACCTCATTCCAAGGATGAAAAAAGAGAGGTACAGCTGATCAAGCAGCATACCCAAGTGCACAGGAAACCTGCAGCATCAATGTTAATGGACCCCTGCTTGTCTATGTGACCCATGTCTTCTAGCAACAAAAGGGCCTTCCTTCCCTTGTCTCTGCTCCCTGGCCTTGCTCACTGACTTACACACTTCTCGGGGCAAAATACAGACAGCAGTGCTCTCTTGCACCAAGATATTAGGAGACTTAAACTTGTTATTGGGTACTACCTGGAGTTGCTCCCCAACCGAACCAGCTCCACCACCTTCTGCAAACCAAGCGCTGCAGCCTCTGGCACACAACATAGTTTTGAAGCAACCCTGTGTGCATGCCTCCCACATTAGCCCTGTGGGCAGCCTCACTGGTTGCTCCTTTGCTGAGGTCTCTGGTGCACTGCCACTTCCCTACAGCATGTTCTGTTCAGCATCTGAAGAGAGGCACAGAGTGTGCACAGATACAAATACAAATACAAGACTCTGGAACAGTCAGCATGGCCAAACACTTCCGGCAATAGAAAGGCAATCATACGAAGGTCAGATAAAGGAGCCAATGGTCAGTATCTGGCTCAAACAGTCCTCAGGGGTTTGAGCCTTTTGTATGAAGGCATATGTAAAAGCTGAATGCAATGCTGCAGCCTCCACCTCTGAGAAAGATTTACAGCTATGGAGCTGAGCAATTCCCTACATAAACTGCCTGACCATGAAAGCCATCATGGTCTTCAGAGAGTCAGTGGTCAGTAACCAGTTGTGTCAAATCCAAGGATATGGAAGATCTCCAGCCAGCTCCCAGCTTATCTGTGGGGATGGTCTGGCTGCCATATAAGTGATGACTTGTTTTGTTAACTGGTTTTAGTTTAGAAGAAATTCTCCTTTAGTCAGCACCTGTACTAACATTTCTGTTAGGTCAGGGTGGGACTATGAATCACAGAATGGTTTCAGCTGGAAGGGACATTCCAGATCATTAGTTCCAAATGATGCCACAAGGGAGAAGGACTGGCAGCTGCAGCAGAGCAGGAGAATCCAAGTGCTCATCTGACCTAAGAGTGGAGCATTATCCACAATGTGCTCTGCTCTTTACTATATCCTTTAATTTCCTGCTCATAACTGCAGTACAAGTTATTTGGGATACAGGAAATATATATATATATATACATATATATATAGCAGAAATCCTCTATTTTCTTCTGGCAGCAATAGAATAAAATATAGGATGGGCAGAAACACAAACCCTCTGTCCAGGATTAGGTTTTAACTCTTTCTTAAGAAATGCTGAGGATAATCTCAGCTATTCACTAAATGTAGAAATACATACTTGGCTGTGCGTATGTGCAGGGAAGGAGGATGGATAAAACTCTGGAAGACAAAGGCTTTGTATCAGCAGTTTCCCAGTTCAACTACTTTGAGCCAAAGAGAAATATTTCTCTAGAATGACAAATCAGTTTGTTTAACATGGAAAAAAGACTTGAAGCTATCTAGTGGCTCTTTGAAATCTCTCAGTGGTAGATTTCTCCATTTGCCAATGAAACTATAAAGCCAAATTCACCTTGACCTGAGGAGTCTCAAGCAGTAAAGAAACTTCTGGGAAAGAACAGAGGGAGCTGGTGCAGGGAAGCAGTATGCCAGTGCTGGATTCACATGTAACACCTCAAACAGGTTTGCTCCCCTCATTTCTCTGCATGACAGCCCTCCTCCTTTGAGGATGAGGGCCTCTTCTTTTTGTAGGACATCATCACTTTCATGCAATCAGTCCTTATTCAGTAGCATATGTTACTCTTTTTCTAGCAAAATTTATCCTGCAGACTGCTGAATGTGGTACTAATTATACCCAGATACACACATAAGTTCCATTTATAGCATTGTCCCAAACTATTCTGCCCATCAAAGCGTGTGGCTGGTAGGCATTTTTGCAAGCAGCTGCCTTTTACTGAGAAAAGTATCTGCCCAAAGATTAAATTCAAGAGCCAGAAGTGTTAAATACAAGCCTTAATGCTTTTGAAACTCTCTTTCTAATGTCCAGTAAGCTTTGTTTAGGGTAAAGGCATGAGGAAGAGGAAGAAGTGGAGACTTTCTGCAGGAAATCACCTGGAAGTTTTTGTGTTGTTTTTTTTTTTCCTCTTAAGTTGCTTCAAAAAGTCTACCAGACAAAGCTTCAATGCACTTGGGATACTTTATAAAGGACTCATCTCACTTAGACAGAAAAATCACACCTTTCATTGACAGTCTTATTCAGCCCAGGAGAATCCTTACCCTTGAACAGGCCCCTGGTTTCTTTGGGCTGGCATAGCCAACACCCCAGCTGACAACGCTGTATGGACTAAAGGGACATTTTCCTTGTTGCAAACCAAAGGGATACCAGAACCAGAAGAGAGACGGCTTGCAGTTACCTTGTTTGGCCTCCACACTGATGCAGCTAGAAGAAAGCTATCACAGATCAGATTTGCCCATGGAAAAAGCCTCTTGCAGAGCAGGGTATGAAGCCGCTGACGCAACCCAGCTCTAGCCTGCAATAAAAAGACTGATTTAAAGGCTTGCTTCGCAGCATGGAGCAAAGACTGAGTACAGGCTGCAGACAAAATATGACTGAATAGTGCTCTTTAGTATCTTTAGTATTACACATTATTTACTATTCCGCCATAAGTTTGCAGTATTGACCAGAACTGGCATTTTAGCTTGACAGTGCCTCAGTCAGAATTACTTTGCTTTTTATTAACTCAGCTGTTCTTACCTGCTTGCTCATGATTTCAGGGAGATTAGTTAGTTCTTGGACAGTGCTCCGAACACAAGGGCTTTATAATAACCAACAGAAGTCATCATAGTTTGTCTTGACAAACGAGTGCCATGAAAAAGAACCCCAAGCAAACTAAAACGGAAGTGTTTCTCTGTGATAAGAGATGGGACTCGGAAAGTGCAAGGGAAGAACATCTCGTCCTCCACGCGCCTCATAAAAATTACCATCCAGAGAAAGGTTACTGAATGCTGTGGTCCCAATTCCAAGCAACACTGCACAATGCATATATCTCCCTTATAGATCAACTGCGTCTATTGCTCCCGTAAGTACTGTCTGCTCCAGTGACAGCAAGTTGTTGGAGCTTTTAACTGTCATTTGCTACATGCTGTTCTTCCCTCTGTCCTCCCCAGTCCCTTTCCCTGGATGATCTGTAGACATCTGTAGATAAATAGACACTTTCAAGAGCTCTCACCTTTAGTTTTACCTCACCTGACTGGAGTCCTGGCCTCCCACAGAAACAAAGCCAGCACGAAGCATCCTGCCTGTGATCCCTCTGGAGTAACTGAAGTAGTAACTTCTCTCACTGATTTCGTTCTCAAGTACAAGCACTCATGTCTGCTGCAACTGTCTAGCTCAGCTCCATCTCCCTCTCCCTGGGAAATAAAAATTCAGGTTAGTTTGGGGCAGAAGAATAAAACACAAGATGGAAATGTAAATTCTGCTCATACTGGGCAACCATGCAAAATCGAAAGACTCACCTTCTTCAGTAATGCCCCATCCAGACACAATGCAGGAACAAGAGGAGGATAACATCTTTGTGCCATTAGGCAGGAACACTGGCCCCACAGCAGTGTTGTACTCCAGAGGGACATCTAGCTGCATCAGGACAATATCAGAGTCATAGCATGTCAAATCAGGGATGCACCTTGATTGTCTTCACCGGTCTCATCTGTGACCAGGGCATAAAACAAACAAGCTGCCCTTTAAGAGCATCCTGAAAGCATACTTGCAAAGGAAGAGGGTAAAAATCACACAATCAATGACCAAGCTCAATGTAGGTCATGAAAAGAAACAAACAAGGTACAAGGACATTGAAGACAAATCGTCCACTTCTCTATTTTTCAGTTGAGAAGATTGCTGGGACAGGTTATATAGGCCTCCTGAGCCTCAAACGAAGGCTGACTGCCTCACTGTCAAACACAAGGCACTAAGGTTTTGCAGAACACTAATATGACTCAATTGTGCTTCTTTTCCACATGTATGCCTTCCTCTTCCCCATTAGGAAGAAAGAATCAGCAAGTTTTTTATAGACAAGTATATTGCATAGCACCAAGACAGTAAGATGCTGAGACACTCAGTCATCTCTGTTAGATTTTAAGACTTTTTACTGCTAGTAATAAGAATCAGGTATAAAGCATACTTCTATAAAAACTGCAAGTTAGCAGAATAGGACCAGAATTACCAGATTTCCTTTCTCATTCCTCAGTTGGTGCTACATATCAGTTATTTTACCTTGCTGCCAACACTGTTTTATCTGTGCATATAGGCCTGTTTGGGGAAACATTGTAGGGGCAAATATACCAAAGTCAGTATTTTCAGTGGTATTGCTTGGGTTTTACCTGTTCTGTTGACTCTCTTCAGACTCTGTCATGATCTCCAGCTGTCACAGTCCAGTGCAAGGGTTTATTTGATCCATATATGAAAGCAAACATATTGGAGCTACTTAATCAGCCATACAGCTTCCTTATTCAGCAGGATTCTGGCTCTTTTCTAATTAGTTACTTATTCCCAGGGCTGCTGAGCAAGAACTTCTCACCATGACAAGTGCGTTGCATCAGTTCTGGCTTTGCTACAGCTCTGATAGCAGATCATCCAATTAACTTTAATGGGTCCCCTACAAGCAAGACCAAATTGTTGCCATTGCTAAAATCAGTGATCATGGAGGAAGGGAGGAAGGAAGGTTTTGTAGAGGACAAGAAAGTGTGAATATAATTTGTAGCTTTTCAGATGTTTGTGCCCCAGGCTGGAGGAGCAGGGGGAATGTGCAGCACAGAGACATGATGGTCACATTCACAGCTGCACACAGCGGGTGGCTGTCAGCAGCCACCCAGGGCTGATGACAGCTGCATAGCACTGGTAGTCTCCAAAGAGCTTCAGGACAGCCTGCCATGACCAAGAGTAAGGGCAGGCCTCCTCAGCCCCACTAACATGCTTGAACAGACACTGGGGAGTAACTGGGAGAAGGTCACAGGTGTCTGCAAGAGTGAAAGAAAAGTAGGCATACTTTCACAGTCAAGCTTCTTGTTTTCCTAGGTAACCTCACATAGTGGATACTGCAAAGCCAAAAGCACAAGAGAGAACAAATTTGTCTGCTCTGTCTGCAAGTGAGGGTGAAGGTAAAACAGATACATGAAAGCTTGAATCCGAAGTAGGTAAGCACAGCAAACAAGGCTCAGGCACTGAAAGCACTCCCATCCTCAACCCTGTGTCCCCACTCTCAGTAGGAAGTGTATGCAACCAGATGGAGAGGATGCACCACACGTACAGAAAATGAGAGATGAGGCACCTGCCTATCACTTTTCATTCATGCAAAAGTGCAGAAAAGAGGACCTGAGGTCAGAAAGCATCTGTCTCACTGCATGATCCTTTGATGTGTTAGAGGAAAGCTCCTCAGACCATATCAACTGAGCAGAATTCAATTTTTTATGTAAAAGGACATCCTTCAGAGACAACACCAGTTGCAGTAGTTAATCCTGAATCTTCTTTTCCTGCCCTCTCTGCAGAAGAGGAAATAAGAGAGAGCTCTGATTTGGGTCAATAGCTCTGGCTTGTCCCTCAAAAATTCCCCACCCTGGAAGGGAAAAGTTATTCATTCCCTCAAGCAGCAGCTGGCACACATTCATGAAAGTAGAAGCAGCAATAGCAAACTAGCCCCCAGGATCAAGACTCCTCTATAATGAGATTTTCAAGGGGAATGTCAGACTGACAGAATTAATAAGGCTGCTTGTTTCAGGTAAGAGGAGTTAGTCATCTCATTTCTCAGTGAGATAAAAACCCCCTTGATTCATCTCCATTATTCAGGGTAGGCAACTCTGCCACTGGTAGCTATTGTGTTTTAAAGTTACCTTGACAAAAATGCAGGATTAGCCTTAAAAATAAGCTCAGGTGTCTAAGAATAGCTGCAGATGATGCAGACGTTAGACACAAGCATCTCTCTACTAACCTGAATGAACAAAAGTAAGCCAGGCTCTAAACCCTCTGAAGCTGTTCTCCCCACCATTTTCAAAATGTACTAACATGGAATTCCCTGAATTCATCACTGGTTTGGGAGCTGGGAATCCACAGAGATTGCTATGGGAATGAGCAAGAATCTGTATTTTTAAGATGATAAGTGTCATTCTGTAAGTACTGTGGCTTTAGGTAATCTGGATATCTAAAAAGCCTAAAACCCTAGAGACTTGGTGACTTTCTAATTAAATCAAGAGTTTTTGCAGAAAAGGTGTCTGCAGAGCAATGATAATCTGTGACATCAGTGCACACTAATAGTCAGAATTAATCTATTACAGTTATGATACAGGTACACAAAAGTAACCCAAATTTTCTCATAGTGGAATTACAAGTAGCCTTCAACATTCACATACCTTCCATTGCACAAAACCTACACTTGAGAATTATATTTGCCACAGAGGGGTGCAAGCAAAGTCTCTTTTGAATGGCCTACATGCACAGGTTGAGGACCTAGAGAGCAGCTGCTCAACTTTTCTTCCAATTGAGAGTATTCAGTTTGTATAGCGTCTGAAAGTCCCATAATTGCAGCTGGATTGGAAGCTTGCACTTTATTCCAGAAGAGCGTTCCTGTAATAATCTGAATTTCCAACAGCAAAGCTGTGCTGGAAAGCATCGAGCGAAACACTCTGGGATGCTGAAAACTCTCCCCTGAAGGATTCCAGATCCAAATTTGTCATCCTTCTTTCCCTCACTTAAATACCCCTTTCCAATGAAAACCAGATTTCTTTTCAAGGGAATCATAGTGTTAATACTTATTCAGCATTTGGAAAGCACATGTAACTAGATTACCACCTTAAAATATGTGGGGAAAAAATAGAAGCCATTTGCCAAGACCATTTGTCAATGGCAGTTCAAGCCTCTTACCCAGCTTATTTGATGTAAAGAAAAGAGCATCAGCCCCTCAACACTCTGTCTTTTGACTGACATACAGACTTGTGAAGAGGTAAACAAAATTCAATTCAAATATCTTCACTTCTGGGAACCAGATTACTTTGCACCTTAAGGATAGATATCAAGCACTGCTGAGGTGAACGTGGTGCCTGGAAGCTGTCTTTCAAAAAAAAGACGGGGTGTTACAGCATGCTTTCATTTTGTCCAGCTAACAGGAACATCTGGAAATACAGATGGTCAGGGAAAAAGAAAAAGGCAAAGTTAAGAACGTTTATTTCACTAAAGTTAAAGATTTTTATATTGATAAAAGTGAAGCAGACTCAAAGTGAGGAATTAAAAAAATATTTCCTTCTGAAAGTGTGAGAAAGCGATGCCTCAGGTTAGCAATTTTCCATTAATGAAATTCCAACAGAATTAGTTCAATTCATAAAGAATTCAGATCCGTTTCAATAGAATTAGACACACACCAACAACCATTCTTTCACTTTGCCTAACTTTGACCATTTGTCTTTTCCAATAGCACTTAAAGTTGGTCTTGCTCTCTCTCCTTTGATAGAGAGAATCAGAACGGAGGCCTGACCTAGGGGCAAAATTTATGTGCTCTGCTGGCTCTGTAGCAGAACATGAACCATGGTCTTATATCCAGCCCTGCAATACCAGCCAGCTCTCCATGAGAAAGCAGGACCTTGGACCAGGATGTGGGATCTGGTGTGCCAATGACACACTTAGCCACATAATGATGGCTATTGCAGAAGACCTTACATTGCCCTTCCAGTGGTACCGAGTACCATGTTACCAAAGAGAGCGTATTTTGGTGATAAAACATGCCTGCTTCCACAGAGATTTCTAATTTAGGTCTGAAAAAATTACTGCTCACCCAAATTGTTTTCTCCTTCATCACCATAACTCATCATAAATGCAGCCTGAGCTAAGTTGCACAGCAAAAGTTTTCAAACTCCAGCTGCAAAGTGGACAAGCAAGAGGGAATCATCATGGCTGAAACACTTACCCTTCTTTAACACAAGCTAGAGAAAAGCTAGATTTTTGGAAGATTCTGTATATGACGTCCCTTGGAGAGTGTGTCACATTTTACACCAAAACAGTCTGTTAGCAATCTTGGCCTGACTGCTCCTTCCTGTGCAGGGCTACAGACAAGTCCGCAGAGGATGAAGCTGGCCTAAGCTTTACATTAAGGCATTTCAATTTTTATCTTTACTGCAGCACTCACTGTCTTGTTCTTCTAAAGGGTCAGTGTTCCATATGTAGTGCACTTTCAAGAGCATTTCTTCAGGCATGGAAAGTGTTCTGTTTTTAATCCAGATCATAAGTTTTCACACCAACAGAGCAGCAGCAACCCAAGCAACAGGTCTGCGTACCATCCAGCATCCCTACACTTAACAGTTTTTCCACTCCTTAGCCAAGGCAGCACGGGAGGAGAGATGTTGCTGCTTTGAGGAATGTAAATGTCTCATGGGTTGGGATGAGCTCTAGTGGGATACCTGCTGCACACAAGCAGCAACTGGCACTAAAAACAGAGAGAGATGCTGGTAGTACGAGTGGGAACTATTATCAGACAGCTCATGCATCATGAGAAACAGATACCTTGGTAAGGGGAGTTTTGACACTGCCTGGTTGGAAAGGCTGGCTAGATGATTTGCAACATGCTCTCTGCCTTCTTACCTTCAAGTCTGTGATGGATCTTAAGATAAAGCTATCCTGAGATGAGACTGGTGCCTACAGACTTCAAGCACTTACAACAGTCACAACCCTCCATATACAAGTTTGGAGGTGATGTCTAATTGACAAAATACATCAGCAAAGAATCAGTGACCTGTAAACCTTAAAATTCAGTCTAGCGTGTCACAGATGTTTCTGGCAGGATTTTATTGAATCATTCCCCTGAACAGTTCTTAGTGCAGAGGTTTAAGTGCAGTTTCTCCCTTTATTGCTTTTATGACATACTCTGCTGGACCCTCAATGAGCCAGTGGCACTCCATGCTCCTGGGATCCAAGCCAGGCTAATTAGCAGTATCCATCTTCCCCTCTTCCACTAACATTGTGACACTTCCACAGCCCAAACCTGCAATACTCAAACAGATGGAATCATACTGTATTTTTAGTAAACCCGAATCTTCAAAATGATTTTTTAGGAACCCAGGCACACTAACAATAGTTATTTTAAGGGGTCAGGAAGGAGAGGAAAAGAGTTTCTACAGTATTAGTGAGGTCACCTGCTTTGGAGTCCTTATGGTTGGCTGTGAATGTGAGCTCAAAGCTGTGGCCAGAGTTATTCCTAGCAGAAACAAACTTAACAGTGGCCTCATCTGCCTGAAAAGGAATCCCTGAAGGATCTACCTAAGGGAGACGAGAAGCTGGTGTAAGGGTGGGCTGGATATAAATATACGTATATTCAGGCAAATCTTGCAGTGGTTCGTTAGGCTAGATCCCATCAAAAAGATCTTGTGTCACGGTGAGTGAAGAGACTATTTGGCTTTCATTACCTTTAAAATATATAGAGGCGGTACAGAGAAATCGAGGAGACGAAATTTCATCCAAAACAACCAAAACCAACCACATGAACAACCAGATATTCTTAGAGGATGAATTGCATGACTAAGGATTAACATTATTACTACCACATCACCATCAGACTAAGAGTGCAGAGGCAGCCACTATTTGCAGGAAATACTTATTTGTTATTGGTTCAGTGCTAAGCACACCTTACAGAGGAACAACAGACCAGATTTCATTGTCTAATTCATACAGTTACCCTGTAATGTGCATGCTTGTTGTGCCATATAATAAATTTTGAACCAAGGAAGAGCCAGCCTTTGAGCTGTGTCTCCAACACATATGCCACTTGCTGGCTATGCTAACACATGGGAAACTCATCTGGACATGCACTAGATAAGCAAGGCCAAGCACTCAGTTTATTCTGCTACCCAAGGTCCCTATGAGTAAAACAGGTATACTGGAGACATATAGGGGACACAGAATTATGTTCACTTGAAAGACATTTTTGAGGCACTCATCACACTGCACTAGATGCCAACACAAATACGAATACGAATCTCAGTCCCACCTGCCCTGTTCAATTTGGGTGTTGTCTCTAGCTCTTCAGATTCACTGTGCAAAACCCAAAAGGCTTCTAAAAACTCAGCTAGATTTGCTTTTTCATGACAATGAAAGACAAGAAATTATACCCAATAACCCTCACTCCTCTAAGGCACCCAGACTTACTGATTAGCTTTCTTCCATTCAAATAGAGGAGCACATAGTGCCAGTCACATCCAGCTTGGTACTTTACATCTAATTTGGTGAAGTGTATCAGGATGATTTTGTCCTCCAGCACTGCTATATTCCACGTAGACAGAAGAAGGCATGTATCTGCATGGTTGAGCTCAGCCCTTGTCAGTTCCACCACAGGCTGGGATTCTTCAGCAACTGCTTTCCTGCAAGCACAAACCAGAAGCTGAAAACTGATGTCATCACCTCCACCTGGTAAATTTTATCATCTTTCCCTCAAGCATAGGCCATCCGGGAAGAGAGTTACCAATAGCAGAGGACTGCTGTGAATTTGCTCAGCCCTGCGTGAGGACTGATGCTTCCCTGCAGCAGCGATAGCTTCCTGCTGTGAGACTGACACACCACCAGCCCAGTTCGTCTCATTCCATTGCCTCCTGCAGGAGCTGGAAGCTTCTTTATGTGAGCTGACATCTATACAGCTAGACCACAGGATAAAGGGTTCAACAGACCTCTAGTCAGACACTACCATTTTATGAGCATGACTCATACAAATAAACTTCTTTGTCTTCCTGCCTTCTCCCGTAGTGTTATCCTGCCCAGCAAGTGTAGCTGGGGATCTGCATTGCAGGGAATACACAGCTGCTGTCATCCAGATACTGCTGAGTGGTGTCTGAGCCAGTGGCAGTCAGGGCTTCCAAGCCCTGGGAAACACTTTGGTGAGCACCCTGAGGAAAATTCAGTGTTTGGCTACTACAGCCAAACTACAGTTATCTGTTGTCAGGGTTGTTATCCTCCAAAGCCTGAGGAGAACCAAATGTGGACACTTTTTCCACAGAGACAGATGCCCTGGGAGCTGCACTTCACTGGTGCAAGGAAAGGGCAGCTAGGGAGAGAAAAGGGTTGTATGGGGTATTGCAGTACAGGCACTATCAGTGAAGGCATGGTCTGTGGCACTGCAGTTTTATGAAACACAAAATGCTTGACATTCAGCTGAGAGAAGCCTCACATAAAAGCACGCAATTTCTTTCCCAAAGTCCTACTTAAAAATCCCTAAACTTTCAGGGGTTGTTCCACTGACACAATGGGCTCTCATTCTTTCAGCCTGCTAAAAGCTGATGTGGCCACTTCAAGCTCATTTTTAATGAGACACCACTTTTATGTTGGCCTTCCCTTCATTTTCTATGGGTATTTGGCCTGTGTGAATTTTGATACCTCCTCTTTGCAAAGGGTAATGCAACCACTTTGTAGCCACGTGGCTTCTGCTCCTTGCAGTTACTGCTCCCAATTAAGAGGCACCTCCATAGCTGCAGACAGTCCCCCTTTGAAAGCCTAATCATTAATGATCCCTAGCAAAGCCATAATAGGTTGGGTATTAGTTAATACCAACACCTCAACTTTCATGGCTATGACAGAAATAACACCATCTCTTTAATAACTTGTATTAGCCCTATAATCTTCTGTACAGAAAAATACAAGTGGCTGGCGGGGAGTTACTAGACCTGTGCCTAGCTATAAAAGGCACTTCCAATAAGCCACTGAAACTGTGGCACTTACTACAGTGCCTCTCTTCTCATACAAATTTAAAGTTGTTTTTGATGAACAGATAACCCCTGATCAATCCTGCATGCTGTTTCAGGAGCACAACATAGCCCTTCAGATCTTGAGCTGGCAAGCGCTCAAAGCAGGCTTTTATTAGAGCAGGACTGGTACACAGCACTCAAGGGATACCTCGCCAGGCTGAAAGAGCTGCATTCACCCAGAAAGAGGGCAGCTTGAGTAGCCTTCTGCTTTTCCTTCAGGGGATGCAGGGGTCAGACCTACTATAAAAACAGGGTTTCTGAAGGGGAATTATCTGTTTAGACCTTTGGTTTCACCATCCCAAATTAAAAGATAATATACATTGCTGCTGATGCAACCATCGGCTGGAAATTAAACAGAGCCGCTGTCGGTGGGGCAGAGGGAGGCAGCAATAGCAGGGCTATTTGAAGAGCCGCTGTCGGTGGGGCAGAGGGAGGCAGCAATAGCAGGGCTATTTGAATCCCTATGGTGCTACCTCCCAGTACTCATGCCTGCCTGCTGTCA
>JANHGB010010599.1:0-20085 GCA_026283785.1 Coracopsis vasa
TCAAGGCCAGGTTGGACACAGGGGCTTGGAGCAACCTGCTCTAGTGGAAGGTGTCCCTGCTTGTGGCAGGGGTTGGAACTGGATGAGCTTTAAAGTCCCTTCCAATCCATACCAGGCTGGGATTCCATGAAAAAAGATGGTTCCAGAAAAGCTCAGAGCAGCCAAATAAGGAGAGGGGAAAAAATGTCCCCAAACAAATAGTACCTCACTGCAGTCCCTGAGTAAAGATGCTAAGTGGATCACCTGAGCTGGCTGATGCAAAATACAGTGCAGTGTAACATCTGGTTGCACATGCTTGTGTCTAATGACAGCAGTTTTTCAGATGCAGTTATTGCTGTCCCTGGGGTGGCCTCAGCAGGACACAGACTCTCCCAGGGACCAGACTAGGGCTCAGTGGGAAGGGAACCAGCGTGGGTCATACTGAAACACAGAGAAAAGCAAAGTGCAAAAGAAGAATCGAAACTCAGTTAACCTTTCCTAAGCACCTAAGTCCTCCACATTGTTTCCACCATTAGGTTAAATATGAGCCATAAGAGATTTGGGAGATGAAAACTCAGCTACATATAAAACCAGAGTGAGATATATAAAACATAAGTAATGAAGCCAAGTTTTTAACCAAAGGCATCAGGGATCCAGCCACAGTTGAGCTCTTCTGCCAGGATACTGCTAATAGGAAGAACAAATGCAATAGCTATCTAGCTTGGGCTGAATTTTTAGTGAATTCCTGTGAAGCCTTCTATACTTTTCCTAGAAACCCAGAATCCCAGACTGGTTTGGGATGAAAGGACCTTAAAGCTCATCCAGTTCCAACCTCCTGCCACAGGCAGGGACATCTTCCACTAGAGCAGCTTGCTCCAAGCCCCATCCAACCTGGGCTCAGACAGTTTTCTTAATTCTGGAGAATTATTACAAGATCCCACCAAACTGGAATGATCCTACCGCCACTAACGTGTATCTGAGTGACTCTGGAACAAATGTAAGAGAAGAGCTTTGTGCTTAAGCTGCACAGTAATACTGCAGATCAACGCAGTGTACCACAGAGGCTGATGCTTTTTGCCACTTGCATATGCACTGGGCAGATGAAGGTGTTATGGACAGATCCTCTTATTCATGTTACACAAACAGGAATGCTGCAATTAGTTCACTACTTCCCCGGGATAATCAGCCATTCACCCCTGTTTGATTCACCTTTCACATAAAAAAAAAGGAGCTAGAAATAAAATACAAGAGGCATCCTTGAAGAGAAGGTAGCACAGAGGTAAGGCTTGGAGCACAGGAACTATCTATTAAATCACTTTTGAAAGTCTACACTTCCTAGTGGCACCCCACTGGATGGTGTGTGTGAGGTTCTTCAAGCAAGACTGGTTTCTAGAGCATCGTTTTGGTGAAATCCAGAAGTCACCTCACTAACTGAGGTAAATGTTTACAACAAAAACAGAAGTGGAAGTGACAGAAAAAGGCCACCACCTCCATTCACGGACCTGGCACATCTTTTGTGTGGTAAACAGGCATGAGATGCTGTTTGTGTTGGACCTAGAGTCCCAGCTCCAAATCTGCTCTCCTCCTATCTCCCTTAAGCTTCTTGAGTAGATGGACTAGGCAGCTCAAGATGTTGAAGGGCAACCTCGATAACCTGGGAAGAAGTATCACTGTCTAGGGAGTAATCAGTATTCTCTACTCAGACTGCAAGCACTATACATTTGAGTCTCAGGAGACCATTTTGTGTCACATCTTGAAAAAGGAGATATTACTCTTGATTTGATGAAAAATGAATTGGAAATATGAGCTGCTAATTTCTAGCAATGAAGTTTGCATTCATTACAGTAATGAGCATCGCATAAAGCATATAATCAACACCTACTGCAGATGTCAAGAGGAATCCAGAGGCACAGAGGAAATACGTACACTTGCCACACTTGATCATAAACATCATAAACTTCCAGCCCCCAAAAAACATAAGGCAAGAGGCAGTCCTTTTTCTCCCTACTAGTCCTCAGGGGTATTTGAGTGTATCCATCAAGTTCTTGCACTAACCAGCTTAGACAGCCTTTCAACCATAGGATAAATATTACAAGAAGTGCTGTCAATATTTCTGTAGTGGAAGCACAACGTACCACTTCCTCCCCAGCCAAAGACAAAAGCTAGAAATGTCATTACATTCAGTTGTAATTGGAGGATCCAAGCAGATAAATTATTAAATCCTGGTGTGTAGAGTTAAGATCTTTCTCCAACATCACATTAGAAATTAAAAGCAAGTAATGGAAAGAAAAGGTTGGAGTTCAACAAATCATCATCTGAAATAAAGTCCAAATACCAGAAAACACCATCCACGGTCTGTGAAATCAAAGCAAGGCAGGCAATAGTGAAACGAGATCTATTATGTCAAATGAAACACAAACCGTCTTCTGACAGAGATCAAAGAAGGTAACTGGTTTCATGCCCATGAGGAGCAATAAGGAGAAAAGAACAGTGGATACGCACCAACATTATTATGAGTAAATGTTCTCTAGGCATCTACACTGGAAGCAGTTCTTACCTTCTGGTAACCTGGGGTTAGCGTGAATAGAGTTGGGGTCCCCATGTTCCTCAGGATGGTAACGATAAAGCGTCTGCGACTGCTTTTGGGATGACTGACTACGGTCTTCCTTTAGAGCAACAGGAGGAGAGGTTGTGGCACTGAACTTTACCTTGGGGAAATCATTTCCCTCCTGTGTTTCATGGGAAGATTTTGATGCACTTGGTTCTGTCAAATTCACCTCTTTCAAGCCTAGATACAGGCTGTTCTCTAGATCATCCTTTCTGGCATGCTTTTTCATTTTAGAGTGTGGGGCTCTTTCTTGATCTTGCTTCTCTTTGTCCCCCTGCTTTCCCTTTGGTTTCCTCTCCAATTCCTCCATGTGCTTGGGTGTCTCAGTGGTGGCTCTTGTGTGCTCTGGAGGAGCACTGGTGGTTACTGGTGTTTCCTTATGTGTCACTTGCTGGAGCGATGCTGCAGTGGTGCGGGGCACCCTCTTTCGCTCACTTCTCTCTGTGGCACTGCGAACTTCAGAGGGGCCCCTGGGCACTGGTGTGGTGAGCAGCGCAGATGGTTCCTCGATGTCTGGGTCAACCGGAGCCAAAGCTGAAGGAGCAATGCTGGCTGGTAGGTAGTCATAATCCTCACTCTGCTCCTGGCTGATGCTCTCTTGCTCTAGATGGGATGAGTAACTCCTGTATTTTTTTGGAGACTCCACTTGGGTGTTGTCTCCTTCTGGTGCCTCCTGGTCGTAGCTGTATGGATCGTCATAGTGCCTCTCAGGCTCACTGTCCTCAGCATCTATTGGACTTGCAGTGTTCAGGGCGAATGTGTTACAGTCTGGAAGCTGGTAGCACATCAGCTCACCACCAGCGTTCGGGCAATGGCAAACCTTGCAGGGGGGCATGTGGAAGGTGTGCCCTGCTACGTACTTCTGACCCTCGTGGAGGCAGCCTATTCTCCCACATTGAGGACACCCGTCCGCTGGCACCACTGCGTCGATGCAGTTGGGGGGCAGCTCTGGGCACAGCATGAACTGGCAGCTGATCTTGCCTCCTCCCTTGGGGCATGAGCACTCAGTACTTCCAAAGTCCACAAAGTAAGATTGCCCCTCAGGTACCTTGCCGTTGATGAAGCCCACGTTGACACAGTCGTAGTACTGGTAGCCTTCACACGTGCAGCCATGCTGCAGGCACGTGGCACAGCACTCGCCGGGCTCCAGCACATCCTCGATGCAGTTGTCCAGGGGCTGGCACTCCGCACCCGTGCAGTCTCTCTGGGCATGGGAAATGCTGCTGCACAGCAGCACAAGAAGGAAGGCATTCAAACAGTTCTGCTGCCAGCTCTGGTACCTATCCATAGTCTTCTCAAACAAACACAGCTCCAGTCCAAACTTGCACATTTAATGTTTTGGGGTTTTTTTTTCCTAGAAGGCTGTAGATTTAGCTCCGAATCTGCAGTGCTTTCCTGAATTACCTTGTCTCATAGATCCTAGAGTTATGAAAGAAAACTCTGTTAAAGACTATACTCAGCACATATCCTGTTAAACATTAGAGGTCTTTAAAAGTTGGGACAAAATCCAACATCTGGAAACCTAAGTACAAAATTAATCATAATGTCTTCCAAGCATCGTAGGCACTAAGTTTGGAGTTGCGTGCTTCCCCCTCGCTCCCATTTTGAAACAGAAAAAGAAAAAGAAAGAAAAAAAAAAAAGGTTTTGACTATTCTCTTTTGAATCTGTTCACAAAATGTAGATATTTTCAATAAAAAGAACGCTTTTATACTTCAATGCCTTTTTGGTAATCTTTCTAAAGCGAGAGAGATTTTTTTGGCAGATAAGAAGTAAACACACAGTTGTTCCTCTGCAGATGTAAGTTTAAGATAATTATTCTTTCTGGTTTAATTACAAAGACCCACATCATAAAGATCTTTCTCAGACAAAACTTAGCCTTGAGACGTGAGAATTTGTCTGTACACATGTTAACTCAAAAGAGGAGGAGGTTTTTTCCTCCCTCCTTCCCCCACTTTGCAATCTTCTTGCTCTTCAGGCTTCAGCATTAACAGCTAATTTTTTTTTGCTCTAGCAGTGCTAAAATAGAACTTCTTTGTATATTGCGGTTACTGTGTGGTTAAACATCATATTAGCTATCCTGTAATACAGATTAGAGGCCGGATCCTCAGCTCACAGAAGCTGGCACAGCTCCACAGCAGGCCTGTAGCTACAGAGGGATCAACTCTAACTTCACTCGAGTTACAACTGTACATGCAGTGGATGTTCACACCAGCTGAGGATATGCCACCATTGGCGAGTACCTCTTATTTTTGACATCAGTAACACCTTATAGTGATTTATTATACTATGAACAGAATATATATACATATATATACACATATATAAATGAACTGGTATAATAACACTTTGTTAAAATGTGCTGAGGAAAAGGAAGTGGTTTGGTTTTAATCACTAAACCCTTTGACCACAGAAAACTGTAGGAGTTAAAGTAAATCTGCTGGTGTCCTTTGTATCAAAAGCATGCTCAAAAAGCTACACAATTAACAAGGAAAAGTAGTTAAAACCAAAAAGGTTTCCTATAGAATTTTATGGGATTAGCAGCCCGATTCTTTTTCCAGAACCTCTCCCATCAACAAAAAAATAATGACCTACAACCGTTAAACGTAGTCACATCAGCAAGAACAATGAGCCACACACGCAACAGGAATCCTGCCAGAAAATCCATTCAGAAAGATTACTTCTCCCATTGAAACTGGGCTTCCAGCAAGTGTGTGGGGCGCTGCTGGCGGGGGAAGCTGTGCTGATAAGATACGGACACGCTGTGCTGAGAGTTTCCATAGCTCTGACCTGCAGTCTGAATGACTCCAGTATGGCGCACAGAGAGAGACTTCTTACAAATGCAGGTTTTTCCACTACCAACGTGAGCGTAGTGGGGTCAGTGTGCTAAAGGATACTGGTTGAAGAAAAAATAAACCTGGCAGAAATATGGCTTAGAAGAATCATAGAATTAACCAGGTTGGAACAGACCTTTAAGCTCATCAAGTCCAACCATTCCCCAGCACCGCCAAGGCCACCACTAACCCATGGCACTGAGGGCCTCATCTACACGGTGTGTGAACACTTGCAGGGACGGTGACTCCAGCACTGCCCTGGGCAGTCTGTTCCAATGCCTGAGCACCCTGTGGGGAAGGAATTGTTCCTCAGCTCCATCTAAACCTGCCCTGCTTGAGGCTGTTTCCTCTTGTCTCATCCTTTGTTCTTTGGGAGCAGAGACCAGTCCCCTCCTGGCTTCATCCTCCTGTCAGGCAGTTGTAGCGAGTGATAAGGTCGCCCCTGAGCCTTCTCTTCACTGTTTCAGAACTGCTCTCAAACCCAGAATATTTTGTATGGAGGAGAATTTTCAATATGTGGTGCTGCAATTAATTCTTCAGAATCTAGGTTGGGAATTAATAATTTCTCCTACTTTCAGTAGCTTTTCTAGGTAATCCAAATTTGTAATTATTACATAGCTTTAGCTGGGAAATAATGAATGGAAGGATGATTAAAGATAAGCTTCTTCCATAAGGGTCCCACAGCAGGATGTTGTCACCATCCCCTCCCATTGGTACCTCCTGGCTCCAATGCTCCAGCGCACACAAGTCCTTTGGCCAGATTCTGTGCTGGTGCCAGCTGAGCATAGCTGATAATCAGCACCCACAGGCCACATCAAGGGCAAGCTTGTGTGCATCACCCACTTTATATCCAACCAGCAACTGCTCACTACTGCTGGTAGTGAGGCAACTACTGCTGCCCTGGTGCAGTGCAGCCTGCAAGGTAAATGTGACAATGGAAGCAGGACACCCCCATGAAACAGTGTTTGCCCTCCAGTTTGTACCTTCAGGTTTCTCAAAACAAGCACTCACTTCTCAGGCATAAACTTGAACTCTCAACAAGAAACCCCCAAATCACTTCATACGCTGAAGCAAGAAGCAGAAAGCCAGTCATATCTATATCTAACATGCCTGGAAGTTCAAGCACGGCTGAGGGTTTATCATGGGACAATCCTGTTTCTGTGAAAGGAGCTGCTCAACTGCCCTCCCCTGTACAGTTGCCTCTCCTCTCCCCATCTACATCCCTCTTCTGCCCAATGGCTCACTTGCTTGTCCAGGTCACCTCCAGTTTTCCCTTCTGTTCCTCTCCTTGCTCCCTTGCCTCTGCCCACAGAGAGGCTGGAGATCTGGTAGCCCCTCTCTGCAGCAAGCCCTGTCCCTGCTCCTCACCTGTCAACCCTTCTGCTCAATGCCTCATTCAGGCCCTCTGCACCCTTTCTCTTTTAATCATTTCCACATCCCTCAACATTTGGGTTCTCAAGCTACTGACCTCAAACTGATAAGGCTGAAATCCTTACAAATCCCTTTTCTGTCAATAGCACCACAGCCTTCCCTATCCTCAGGCTCACTTTCCTTCATCAGAGGCTCCTTGTTTCTAGTGCAATGATCCCAACAAAAGTATCTCTTTTAATTCCTATCAAGCACTGCATTTTCCCTGTGCTTTCTCCATCTGTTCCCCACACCCATCACTCCCCCACCCCATAAACTTGCATATCAAAGAAACAGTCCCTACTTCAGGCACTGAGAAAACAGCTTTGAGTGAAGCACAGGCACGGCTGTTGAGCCCCACTGTGAAAGCGCATCCCTCCAAACTGAGTGTGTGTGCTTGTGCCAGCCATGCAGCTGATGTGCCATTGCCTCTGGATCTATCCCTTCCCAGTGCTGAAATGATGCTCTGGAGGCAGCAGCTAATTACTTGTTAATGGCATCAAAAGCTGGAGCTGTGAAATAGAGGTGTCTGCACCAAGAGGGTAAAAACCCCACTATCTCTGGAGGATAGAGGAGTCTAATGCCAACAGATGTTATTGCAATCCTTTGTTTCCATTAAACATTTTAACGCTTTCCTTAATGTCCTTTTACACAACCAGGACAACAGATTCACCTAAATGAGAATCAAGTCTTCTTACTCTCAGCTCTGTCCTTCACCCACTGTTAACAATGTCATTGACTTTCACTGCTCAGTTGAGATGTCACTACAAATTAAGCCCTGCACATCTAAAATAAAGATCTTCCAAAGTCTCTGTTGAAAGCTTTACAGAGCTCTACAGCAAGTGTCACCCCAGTCCTCATGCCCATGAACTCTTTCATGAATCAGAAGGCTTCAATTTATGTCCTTCGTAGAGCTCCCTAACCCACTCTGCTGCAATGTCTTGCTCTCCTATGGTTCAAGGATTAACCCCTTTGGCTTTAGCAGGGCTGTACTGGGCCACTACCGATTTAGCTGTTGCCAGTCCTGTGCACACTGTGTGTCCTGAGCAAGCATGAGTGCCCATGCACAGGAGGACCAGTGTTCTGAATTGGGACTAAGTCCCTCAAAGTCAACAGAAATAAACCTGTGAGGTAAACCAGCAGGAAACAGAAGATGGTCAGAACACCAAGGAATTGCTTCTTCCTCAATTCCTTCATTAACAATGATTCCTAAGACAGGCAGAGCAAACACACCTCATGGAAAACCAGCTTGAAGAAGTAAGAGCCCATATGAACATGAAATATAGGCATACATATTCATAGAAAAGGAAATGAGAATGCTTCACACTGCAGACGAAACCATTATCTGTGTGAGAGAACATTGAGGGCTAACAGCAACCACCAAAACTGTAACTAGCACTGGCTGAAAATCATCATATTCCTGTCTCCTGGCAGGGGAACAGAACAGAATTTCAAAATGCTTACTTCAATTCAATTTAGGGCCAGAAAGTTATAAATTCTGATGTTTTTGCAAAACAATATACTCAGAGTGATTTACTTCAATCAAAGCCATAACAAAGTCAAAAGGAAGAATGTTGACTTGATTAAACCAGTTCAGCTGCATTGCTTGAAAACGTTGATGAAACCAGCATGTTCCCACAGAAGATCTAGACATTTTAAATGTGCAACTTCTTTAAATTAAGAGGAGTATTTTATTGGGAGATTCTTTTTCCAGATGGTTTCATTTCAGTGCTGAACCAAAAAGCTTATTTTAGGTAAGCAGAGGTGACAGGAGGCACTTTCCTTCAAAGACTTCACACAAACACCATCTTTCTGTGTGAAGGTTGCTTCAGAGACAGCAGGACAACAGCAGAATGTGTGCATGTGTGGAAGAGATGCCGCAGGATCAAGAGCATTCTTTCAAATGTTCACTGCATAAAGTGAGGCAGCCATTTATAAGCAAAAAGCAATAAATAGAATAATTCAGCCTGTTGCAGGGGACACCACCTGCATGAGCACTCACTGACCTCCAGCTTTGCAGAAGTACCTGCCATTTAACCAGCTGCAGACCCCTGCAAACAGGTTTAGACAGAACGGTTATTTTCCCACTTCTCAATTCCTCACTAAACTGCCCCTCTTTTAAGGATGGTAAAATAGAAATGCTGTTTTGATACACATCAGCTCCTGCTGAACAATGTGCAGGGCCAGATGCCAGCCTGATGTGAAGGCAGAAGGTGGCAGACACATGCAATCCCTCCTGTGCCATGTCCTGGGAGCATGTTCCCTGCTGGGTGCAACCATGGGGTTTGCCACTTTGGTTGTCCATTAATCCACATGCAGGTTCACGCATACAGAGAAGAAGCCTGGCTGTGCTCTGAGCTGTGGCAAAGCAAATGCACTCGTGGCACTCACCACCTGTGCACAGAGTAGGTTCATCAGCCCACAGGGATGCTGTGAATGGTTCTCCAGGGCTCCAGGCTCAGGCTGTCCATGGCCAGGCACCAAACACAGCCCTGCTCTGTGGTATCGCATCTCTTCTCCATCACGTTTGTGAGGGCATTGCAAAAAGCCCAGCAGCAGTCTGAAGCACACGTGCACACCCACACTGAACACCCAGGCGAATGTGTTTCACCAGCCTGTGCATTTGAGCACCTCTCTGCAGCCAGCAGTCTGTCTGCTGAGCTGCCAGCAGCTCCTGAATGGCTGCGGTCATAGTTTAGACTAAGGGAGGAAGGAGGGAGGGGACGGAAGGAAATATCCATTTAAAAACAATCCCTTTTAAATGCAAGAGAAAAATGGAAACTTGTGAGAGAGCTTTCTTGTATGAAAAGCAGAAAAAGCCCTGAGCCTGGTCACTCCTGTGCCAGGCAGTGGATTAGCTCTTCCTTTCACACCCTCCCAATCCGGAACCTGGTGATCTCATGGAGCGCTGGAAGGGTTGGATGGCTGCGCCAGCAGAGGTACCGGCAGTGCTGCTCACTACACGGAGCAATGAGCAGTGCAGAAGGGTTTCCTCCACTGCTCTTACACAACATCCAGTGAACACAGCCCGGCATGTCTGCCTGCTGACGAATGGAATCTGGACAAGCTGGAGCCAGCCTTTGCAGTCTGGGCACCAGGGGTGAGGAGAAAAAGGAGAGGGGTAGGATAAACTCCAGCATAAAGCCAATCTCAATGAGCTGCTTTTGCTTATCAAATGGAAAGCACAAGATGCTTAGTCACTTCAGTGTTGTCAACACTCCAGCTCTTGGCAAAATCAGCTTGTTTTCAGGAGTCATAGCTTTTGCAGGCGGTTTTCCTCAGCTTTATTTTCAATAAACCATCAGTTACAGTTAACTCCCTTTTCATGGAAAAGCTTAAAAAAATGGACATTTGGAAGTCCGGAGGATCACTCAGGGAACTCGAAAGTGGGACAAACACAGAGCAAATAGCATGGGATCAAAACTCATGCAGCTTCCCAAAAGCAGCTCTGATAAGACCTCCCTTCCCAGAAGCAGCACCCCTGGAAGAGATGCTTCCAACACTCTCCAGGACATTCCCAATACTCCAAATAGGAACCCGATGCAGTGCAGTAATGGAAAAGCATCACCCAAGGTATTTCAGCTGAAGTACCCAAGTGTTAGTGCTAGTGACAGGGCAGCTCTGAGATGTATCCTTCCAGACTGTCCAGCTTGTGAAGCTATTTCTGAAGTCCTGGAGTGTGAAGGCAGCTTTTTTCCAGAGCCAAGGAGGGGAGAATCGTGTGTTGGGTCTCTTGTGTCAGTGCTCCCTCCCACCCCAGACGAGCCCAAACTAACAGGGCACGTAGCTGGCTCACTGAAGGGTGTTCTGTGTCATTAGCAGTCTCCAATGCAGCAGGTCCAAGTGACCAGCAGGAGTATGGCAGCTGCAGAGGAGCTAAAGAGACATGGGGGAACGGAGGTGAACAGAAACACTGTCATGGGGCTGGGCATAGAATCACAGAATAGTTGGAATTAGATGGGACCTTCAAAGCTCATCTAGTCCAACCCCCTGCAATCAGCAGGGACATCTTCAACTAGATCAGATTGCCCAGAACCACATCCAGCCTGATCATGAATGTCTCCAGGGATGGTGCATCCACCACCTCTTTGGGCAACCTATGCCAGTGTTTCAGACCATCATTGTAATCCATGTTTTCCTCACGTCCAGCCTGAATCTCCTCTCTTTTAGATTAAAACCGTCATCTCTCGTCCTGTTGCAACAAGCCCTGCTAAAGAATCTCTCTCCATCTTTCTTATAGGCCCCTTTTAAGTACTGAAAGGACACAGTAAGGTCTCCCTGGAGTCTTCTCCAGCTGAACCACCCCAGCTCCCTCAGCTATTCCTGACAGGAGAGGTGCTTAATATCTCTGATCATTTTTGTGGCCTCCTCTGGACCCTCTCCAACAGGTCCACGTCCTTCCTGTACTGAAGTACTCCAGAGCTGGATGCAGTACTCCAGGTGGAGTCTCACCAGAGCAGAGAGGGAGAACCCCCTCCCTTGACCTGCTGGCCACACTCCTCTGGATGCAGCCCAAAATACGATTGGCCTCTGGGCTGCAAGCACACACTGCTGGGTCGTGGTTCCTCTTCCAGCTCTGATCCCCTGGTAATGGAGAGCTCAGCAGAGGGGCTGTGTGTGGACAGAGGGACTGGAGCAGCTGAAACAGGCCAAGCACATGGCCTTCAACAAACCAACAGAGATCTGGTTTCTCTCAGGACAATGCAAGTGCAGCTTCCATGCACAGGAGAATCGGCATGGCTTTGGGTTTGTTTTAATCCAGTCTCCCATTATACATGAGTCCTGCCAGCACTCTGAGCCCCGCTGCCCTAAGCAGTGGCCAATACAGATGATCTCCTTTTGTTGGGAAACACATTGGAGCACCTGACACTACACAGTTCCTCCAGGGCTTCCATGCAGCACTTGATCAACGTATCTTTTGTGATCCACAACACAGAGTTGCTGCCTACAATTAGGATTTCCCTAAGAGCAGACTCTGAATCTTGACATCTTCCCCTCAAAAGGCAGAACAATTTTTCACAATGTAGCAAAATCCCCGCACGGACCCAAGATCAAACCCTTTTCTTTGTGACTCAACAGGATCCGTATCTGTCCCTCAAGAGAGCAAACGTGCTCCAAGCAACCAACTGTAGCAACAAACCAGCTCCTTTCATTAGCCGTGCTCTGCTCCACAGCTGAGAAAATACATGTAGGGCTGTCACAGCTGCAAAACGCACCTAGCTGAGCCCTGCGTGAGAGTGGCGAACTGCATACCCACCGTCCTGCCTGTGCTATACCTCTTCACAAGTAACACTGCCACACAGCACACCAGGCCATCACTGCCTCTGCTCCATGCACAGAGGACATTCTCTGCCCTGTTCTTCTGGATGAAGGCTGGCACAGGGATGCCACTGGAGAAGGAAGACTCCTTAGCTTCTTATAAACTGCTAGCTCAAATGCAGCCATCACAAGCACACCGTAGCTTGTGATCCTGTTCAGGTTTCGGAGGTATCATTGCTGTCATCCTCACCTCCACCTTACACTTGGAGGAAACATCTCTGTCTTGAGTCACAAGGATGGAATCTTGTTCATTACAGTGTGTGTTCCAGAATTTTTCATTTACAGCATTGTCAGCCGTCTGTGTAGCCCTGAGCACATGAGTACTGCTGGAATCATCCCCACATTTGCTAGTTCTGCCCTTGACAGTGATCCTGACAGTTTGCTGTGCTCTAATCTGCACAGAGAGTCTTCCTGTTAGAAGGAAGGAGCAGGAACAAACAGTGTAAGACGGAACAATTGTCTTGACCACTACTTCTGCCTGTAATGAACCAAGAGCTGGAAGCTTCACTGCATGACAGGTTGGGCAGGAGCTCTACTGCCTGAACCTTCACACAAGAAACATGGACACAGGCTGAAATGCATGTCCCTACTGAAACTAGTACCAGTATCACTGAATACTCTACTCCTTTGCTTTCCTGCTTCTCAGCTCCATTTCTTGATTCCCCAATCCTATGGTTTTCTACAAGCTATGAAGGAGATAAAAGTTTAGAAATCAACTCCATGAAGACAGGCTGGGGGAAAGATCCAGCCGTGTAACACTGCCTTGAAAGGTGTTCAGCTAGTTAATCTAATTGAGTACATGCCCAGACTTTAGTGGGAGGACAAGGAACCCGGATTCAGCACTGCCATCCATACCCTCTCTCCACCCCACCAGCAGACAGTGGGCTGCAAACAGAAGAGTGTCTGTAGAAGTGGATGGGATGTACTATGAGGCACACTGCCAATTATAAATTAACAAAGCCCAGAAAAAGCAGCAGGGTCATTCCTCAAGAACAGTTTCCTCTCGTATGGCGAGGAAAGAGCTCCCATATCAGGGTTATTCTAGATACCAATTAAATTCTTTAGCTAAAGCAAAAAATACATTATTTTAATGGAGGAAAAACTAGAGCATTTGGTTACAACGTTCTCACAGAAATGTTAATTACCACAGGCATTAAGCAAATGGAAACCAAAGCCTGCCATTTGTTGAGCACTTTGAACAGTTGTAATGCAAAAAGAATAAAAAAGAACTTGCTGGAAAGCAACCTGCAATTTTTCCTGATGAGTGAAAGCAAATCCCTGTAAATGAAGCTACATCTACCACACTGCTGATCAGCCAGCAGCCCCAGATGCAATCCATCAACCAAAACTGGTCCTGCACCAACTCTCCATAAAAGATAATGGAATTAATTTGGCGTGCTGGACACCAAAATGCAGAAAGCTGCTGCTTTGCTATTCCATCTGAGAGCCTATCGTTCAGAGACAACAATAATGCCAGATGTTACTAACAAGCTACACTTGCAATACGTTCTATCTTCCACCCTGTGGCTATTCTTCACTGATCCTCAGAGATTGTAAAGAGTTGTGTAAGAGAAGTTGAGAGCTCCTGTGTCTGGAAAGCAAACTACCTGGCACTCCACTGGCTGGGCACGAGGCTGAGTAAGGTTTTGCTCCTCAGTGACCAGCGAGTCCTTGAGGTGATGGGACAAGCAGGTTGGGATCCCAGGTACCCACACATACACACTGCGTTGGATCTTTTATTGTATCTGCTGTTGCACATAATTGTATAAACTAAACATGATGCTGACCAGGAAGATGTCTATGTAGACAGACAGGGTCAGTTCTCTGCTGGAGAGGATGTGGGTGGATGGTGCTTTGAGCCCTATTTATCCTTCAAGAGATGTCAAGGCCAGTAATGCTCCTTCCTTTATTGAAGATTAAAATCTAGAGAAGTGTTTCAGAAGAGGTATCATGGAATCACAGAATCAGCTAGATTGGAAAAGACCTTTAAGATCATCATACTACATGCTGGAGAAAGCCTGGTTTGTTTCTTCAGTGATAAGACCTGTCCTCTTCTGGGCAGTAAATGTATTTATAACTGACCTGAAATAGATTTAAAGCTCTTTAGAGGCCGTTATAAAATGGAAGTTCTGACTGGTACTTTGAAAATCATAAAAGCAAACTATCTGGTATTAATTCTTGCTGAAAGGTTCCAACATAAACAGATACAGAAACTTGTAAATAAACGCATTTCTTGTACTCCCCTGGCATGTTTTTGCTCTCCAAGGGAGGCACACAATCCATTTGTCTGCTGCACACGTGGAACTCCAGATCCTAACTCTTTCCATTGATCTCAGTAGCTTTGGACTCAGTCCAAATTGTCCAAGTTGTAACCTTAATGTGGAGGATGATTTCCTGGAGATAGGAGCACTGGTTTTTTCCTGTATACTGTAGAGAATCTCAAGCTGACATACTCAGAGATCACCAACACAGCTTGCTGCATGTTTAAAAGCATTCAGCCAACTTCTGCTCTCAGATACACAAATTTAGTTCTTGTGCTCTAATGGTTTGTGGTTCTGCACCATATTTACCCTACAAACCAGAACAATTATTAGAAGAGCAAATCTGGTTTACTTTGTAAGTTACACATTACATTTTCTGTTACCACAGGAAGCTAACATGATCTGCTGTGTAAATAGGCAACCCATACTCCTGAATATTTTAAGTTACTGATCATCAACAGATACAAGTAAACCCATGGAAACCTGCAACTAAAGGCAGAACACCTACATTAGAAATCTCAGCAATCCAGAAACACTGACACTGCAGAATTTGGCTTTATTCTGATGGGAAAGATATTATGGTTTTACGGTATCTAACAACATGCAAGTTTAACTGCTGCCCAGAACAGAATAGGTGTCATCACTGAAGAAATCAACCAGACTTCTCCAACCTTTGTAAGGAAAAGGCAGCTCCTTTCACACTGAACAGTAAGCTAGCTCTGTGCTCTGGCAGAGTCATTTGGAGAAATGAACACACTGATGTAAACTTTGCTTTTCATGTCAGACTACACCCAGGTATTCTGTCAATGCTGGAGAGAGAACCCAGCGCAATCAACTGATGAGAGCACTATTTTTGCATCAAATATGTAGCTGCAGGTAGTCACACTAATATAACGTGCTGATTGAATATTTTTATGTTAGCTTATAGAGGTGCATAGAATTTAAACAAGAATACTTCTTTTCCATTCACAACATCTTGTTTTTGTAGAACACATTAACCAAACAATAAACGGAATCTGATTTTCATTGCAATGAACAATAGTCCACTAAGGTGGCACTGCCTAGTGCACACAATTGGTTTAGTCTTGGTACATTTATGTATATATGTATGCATGTTTTGGTCAATCTTTCCCTGGAAAGGGAGGAAGCTGGTTTATTTTCCATCTGAAGAAATCTTACAACTGTAAAGATGACTTACGGAAGGGGAAAGAAATCATTAATACAAGAGAAGAAAGAGCTCATACTCCCCCCTTCCATGCTGCCTATGCACAGTCCAGCACATGACTGACAAGAAAAATTAAGATGACTACGTAACTAATCTGCAAAAGATAAAATAACATCTCCCCAAAATGACAGAACACTTGGTACTTACAAAGCAACCCCCACACCCCAATAAACTCAAACACGATGGAAAGTAAAGCAAGCTGAATGAGAGGTACCCCAGCTTCCCAGCTCCTCTCAAATTCCTCCCTTGTGCTTCCACGAGCACAGGCTCCATCCAGCAGAAAGGGCACCTGCAGAGAGGCTTCCTGAGGCACGACCTTGCCTCACCCCACAGTGATGTTACACACTCTGGCAGCCCAGTCAGACCTTCCCACCAGCTGCCTCATTCTGGAGGCGGGGAGAGGGAACAGTTTCACTGCATTTGCAATACTATAAAGGTACTACAACTTTGCAGAATCATTTCTAAAAGCAGGTTGCCACAGTGACCTTGGGTATTCAAAGTACAAAGAACAAGAATAGAACAATTCTGCAAAGATCACATGTTCAGTTTAACTTCAGTTTTCTAGAAATTACTTCACTGCTGAAGCTTCCTATACAGTCAGTGGAAAGGTGGGTAAAACTTCAGAAGGCAACTAATATCACTGATACTCTGTTTATGCCCCCCTAATAATATCACTGATACTCTGTTTTTGCCCCCCTAGGTGTGAGCTTGTCTTCACATGCACCATACAGGGACCTTACATGATTAATCACCTAATTTTCAGGTAGATAAAGCTGAAGAGCCTGTGATTTTTCAATTTGCAAAGGAAAACTCTACAGGGAATATGAAAAAAAAAATTATAGAATTGTGAGGCAGACAGATAAACTGAAGGGGACGTTCCTTCAGCAAATACTGACCTCAAAAGTGCAGAGGCCAGTGAAGAGAAAGCAATCATTTCCCAAGAGGCCAACTGGAAGAATCTCAGAAGAGCTCTGAAAAGCATCAATTCCATCATCCTAGCAATTTCTGGTCATTTAGAAGAATGGAGAAGGAAAGTGAAGCAATTTCTCACAGTGCTGCCAATCCTCTGTTTGACCTTAACTTTCATGGAGGGTGCAAGATACGCATTGCGATGGAGATGTTCAACTCAGTTCTTCAGGGTTGGCTACATTATACATTGACATGAGTAGGACTGTCAGGAACTGGGTGTTCATTGCTTCCACACTATTCTCAGAGAGCCAAAGCTTTATAAATCCAACAAGACCCAACCTTATTGCATGGAGACGTGATGAAGACATAGCCAATCTATCTGACTGTAAATGTAACATACTTCTGTTACACACAGACTACTGACAGTACATGCTGATCAGGTTATATACTGAGCACTGCCTTCCAAGCCCTAGTATATAAGATTGCCCATTGGGAATGTTTAACCAAAGTAAGTGTTCATTTAAATAAAGGTAAGCTATAGCTTTCCACATTACCTTCCAATGCACACTCCCACCTTAGCCTACAGGCACTGGTCTTCCTTCAGTAGAGAATTTCAAGTTTGACTCTACCCTGTTTATTTTACACAAATGCTATTCCTTTCTTACAGATGGATATGATCTATTGAAGACCTGGAACATTTTATCCCATAGCAAAACTCATTCAAAAGTACCATCTGTTCTTCCTGCAGGGGCACAGTAATGCCAGAAACTGTTTAACATTCCATAAATTAAGACCATATAATGGATAGCCCATTGTTAAAGTGAAGCAAGGAATCGTTTGGAACCTGATGACAGACATTTTGCTGGGGTTTTGCCTTAAAAATAGTATCCAGTGTATTATTTTTGGTTTGCTGCTTTAAAAACTTCACATTCAATATTAGACAGCAAAGGCATGTGGCAATCTAGACCATCTTAATGCCTGGCTTTATCCCCACTTCCATCAGTGTCAGCAGGGTCCTTTCTAATAACTTCAGGGGAAGGCTTGGACTGGGCCAGTGGATTAGAACAGACTCACTGAGAAACCAAATTCTGCTCTCATTTACCCTGGTATGTGCCTGTTGTATCTGCACGATACACTTCCTAAGAGAACAGAATTCAATCTTTGAGTTTAAGAGCCATTAAAATACATCTTATTTTATAACGCTACACTAACATATCACACACACAGAGAGCTCCCCACCCTGCCTTTCACTTATTGGGAAGAAACCTCAGCCAGAAATGAACTGCCATTTGCTATTCCTTTCTACATCCAAGTGCTAAGACATGCAGATGTTTAACGAATAAAAAGGCTGGACATAAAATCCCGCTATGAGTATGCATCACTGGAGTCAACATTCAAACAGCCTTCATTTGCCATTCATACAGAGAAACCACAGATGTAAAAAAAGAAAGTTTACAACAAAAAGAATAAACTAGGCACAGAAGAGCTCAATAGTGCTTAATTGGAACAAAATGGCACTGTGAAACCCTCCACCCCAAAGCGGGGCTCAGTGGCACCGTGCCCGGGGCTCCGGGCTGCCTGGGGACATGCGGTCCTGCCTGAGTGCAGCCCCTGTCACACGCGTCAGGAGCTGAGCCGAGCGCCCGCACCTCTGCAACCACAGCACCGCTGTGTACTGGGGCTATTCACCACCAAGACACAGAAGCAGGTGACACTCACACAACTCAGTTACGAGAATTAGCATCTAAGAATTGAGCTATTTAAGCACACAAGTCCTTATTTAACACTATGTGTGTACACATAGGGTTATTATCATCTCTTGGTGAGGCTCGCACATTGCTACAGTAAGATTTGCAGAAGCAAAGCACTTTCAGCACAACCACTACTATTCCCAGGGACAATGCATATATTTTTCCATCACATCAGATCCTGGCTGGTGGGGGAAGGGCAGGAGCGGAGGGAAGGGGGAAATGCAACTTGAGAAGTGGTAAGCGTGTCAAAATCTAAATTACTTGGAGATATTTTGCAGCACAATCATCCTTTATGCTTGTGCAGCACGGCTCATATGGCTCACATTCAGCCTGTCACAGTGAATCATTGCTACTTCTTGACTTCCATTAACAAAAACAAACCTTACTTTCGCTGCAGTATGTGAGGTAAAATGCTCCGAATTCCCATTCAAAAGGCCAGAAGCAGCGTTAAAAATAATTGGTTTTGTAAGAAGCGCTTTTGAGGAGAAGAGGAAGAAAAAAGCCTGTGAAGATCTAACTAATGGCACAAACACGTGTTGCTTATGGAGAGGCTTGCAGAAGAGAAAAAAACCCTGACTGCAAAAAGCTTTGTCCAGGAGCAGACACAGCTTTAGCAGCACTAACAAAGCCAACCCGCCCGGATCTACTTGAGTCTTTAAATTTTATCAAACAGAAGAAACTTAGCAAGAGCTTTAGATGAATAGTTAGAAAGGAAATCTGGAAAACAAAGTACAGAAGCAGAGAAACACAGCCAGATAGAATATTTGCAGCTAGCAGAACACAGGCACACAGCATAGCCAGCACTCAAACAAAGTTCTTTTACACTTCTCCCAGTAAATTTGCAACAAACGGCCAGTTAGGAAGGGTTTCTGCTGACCTGTGGATGCGCAGCAATGTGGATGCAGGGAGTTTTCCTATCACCTTTTGTTCCCAGCCATTTCAGCTGTGCTCTGCTCCAAGTGCTGCTCACACTCCCAAATCCCCTTTTCCAGCTCTATCTTAGGAACTGCCCAGATTTTGTAGTGTAATCTGAGCAGGGAAGTACCATGTGCCTATGATACGGTTAATTCTCTTTTTACCCCCCTCCCCAGTGCCTAAAGAAGCTGCTTCACATTTCAAAGCCCTCCCTATGGCCGCCTGACCCAGGTAGGACCAGGGCAGCACTGGGGCTGCCTGCTCCACTCGAATGCGGCCCTTAAGCAGCTTGTTCCCACCTACCAAACTCTGGGATGGGGGTCACTGGGCCAAGGACGCATTTGTCTCCTCTTCCCCAGGTGCCCAGCGCAGAGGGAACTATAGCCCACACTCTGAATGGGGCCAGCCCTCCTTGCTCAGGGCAACCACCCCCGTGCTGAGGCCACCACCACCCCCATAGCTGACCCCAAGGGCCTCCACCGAGATAGCTCTGGTGAGGCCCAGTGAGGTGCCTTGAGACCCAGCAAAGCCTGGGCAGCTGGTTCAGGATCTTTGGCAATGAAGATATTACATGGGTCAAGCTGCAAGACTCACATCCACTCCTCGCCAGTGCTGCTATCAGCTAACTGAGAAACAATTTGTTTTCTGCCAACAAAAGAAACTTTTCTTCTAAAAAATAAAATAAAAAAGTGAAAAGGTGCCTCTCAACTTTCTATTCTTATTGATCTACTTCTGGTTTGTACTCGCAGTCATCATTGTGATTAATGATGAGAAGACTATACTCCAAAGAAGAAGGAAACGCCTCTGTCCTGGGTTCAGCAGTAGCAGTCATTTTTCTCCTTCTTAGTAGCTGGTGCAGTGCTGTGTTTTTGACTTTCA
>JANHGB010010615.1:0-46320 GCA_026283785.1 Coracopsis vasa
CAGTACCATCAGCAGCTGGGATATCAACCCCTGCAGTACCATCAGCAGCTGGGATTTCAACCCCTGTAGTACCATCAGCAGTTGGGATTTCAACCCCTGCAGTACCATCAGCAGTTGGGATTTCAACCCCTGCAGTACCATCAGCAGTTGGGATTTCAACCCATGCAGTACCATCAGCAGTTGGGATTTCAACCCCTGCAGTACCATCAGCAGCTGGGATATCAACCCCTGCAGTACCATCAGCAGTTGGGATATCAACCCCTGCAGTACCATCAGCAGATGGGATATCAACCCCTCCAGTGATGAGTTAGAAACTGGGTTTGCTTGGAGGCCATGGTAGAGGTACAGGATAAAAGCAATCCCACAGCAAACTGACCTGGCAGCTCACCTGAAGTAAGGCAGCACAGCCCTGGGAGCTCTTGATTCCCTCGGAGCTATGTCGCCTTCACCAAGGGGAAATCCATCTCTCCAGGAATAACAGTGAAGTTGAGCTGTAAATGCAAGGTCTCGCATGCCAGGGTGTCACACAGCCACAAAGTGACAGGGATGTGGAGCCGTTTCTGCTGTAATAAGAAGCCACAGATGTTAACAGTGAGGTAAATAGGAGCAGGATCTGATGCTGCCCTCCATGTGCTAATTGCTCACCATGGCCGCAGAGGCCTGGACCTCTGCTCTTTCACGAGGGTGTTTATCCACTGGATAGGTTCATTTCTCATGCTGCACATGGCAGCTATTGTGCTACTGCTACTGGTAATAGCTTTGCTTTGCAGTGCTGCTGTTACCCAACAGGCTGCCTAAGTGAGATATAGGAATCAAGGAATGGCCTTTTTCAGTTCCTGGTGCATGCTGAATGCCAGCTGCTGCCAGTCTTTCTCCTCTAAGAGCCCTGCCAAGCATCCTAACCCTCTGCACTTCACTCTGGATCCCTTTCAAAGTCCTTCACTACTAAAAACACTTTTGCTAATGAAAGCCTATAGTTTTACTGGCCACAATTGCGAGTGCTGCTAATAGAGGGGTCTCAGGAGACCCTATTTCTGTACAGCAGAACTACTTGACATTACTCAACATTAGTTGCCCTTCCAGGTCCTGATAGGGTCAAGCAAACAAGCACAGAGCTGGCTCTACTAAACATCTAAATGTCAAGGCAGGTCAGCCAAGGTGTAATCAGCTCTCATGGCACAGCCATGAACTGCAATGCCTTGTGCTGGTGGCCAAGCAGACTGCTGCTGGGAATGAAACTCTTCCCCAGCTTTAAAAGCAAATCAAAGCTCTTACCTCCAGCTTGGCCTTCACAAAAGGCAGCCCAGCTAATGGGGCTGATCAGTCAACGGCATGGGGCTTTGAAAGAACAGGTTTTGATTTGCAGACAAATAGGTGTTCGCAGCACCAAGGTGCCTGTGGTTTGTGCTGAAATAGGTGGTTTAGCACTGAATGGCTGGGACTGGGGCCTTTTGTCTACTCTTCCTCAAACAGAAGGTCAGTGCAAGCAGCCTTCATGATCTGTTCATGTGCAGCCTTCACACTCAATCTGTGTGTGTGTGGCAGGGGGGGACTGAGCAGTGGGAGCCTGCCAATGCTGGTGGCCCCGAGCGCAGCCCTCACCATCACACATTCATCAGGCATTGGATGGGCAGGCTTCCAGCTGATTTATTGATATTTAATATTTAAATACCAGCTGATCAGGCAGCCCTGGTGAGAAGCTGTTCAATAACAGCAGAGAGGAGCCATCTCCTGCCAGCCCACCCAGCTTCCTCCATCACTTAATGACAAGTGCAGAGCCCTCTCCTTGCTCCTTGGAGGGGCTGTGCCACAGAGCTCAGGTCTTCCCACCCATCCACCCTGCTTTGCCCATGTCAGAGGCCAATTTGGATTCACAGTGTCAGGACCCAGCAAGGAGATTCATTCCAGCCATCTCCTAAACCTGCCCATGACAGGGGGTTGGAACTGGATGATCTTAAGGCCCTTTCTAACCCAAATCATTCAGTGATTCTATGATAAACAGCATTGACAGAACTCTGCTCCCTTCCTATCACCCTGTGGGGTGAGCAACCTCTCCACTGCTGGTTTCTGTATCAATGGGCAGCTCTTTCACCTTGTCTATTTGTCTTAAGAGTGCCCTTTCCTATCAAGCAAGGACCCTGCCCAGCATCTAACAAACTGCATCCCTCCCTTCCATGCCCTTACAATAATAACTCACTGTCCTGACACATGCAGCTGGAACACAGGGGGCCTTGTGAGCTTAAAAATCACTGCCACGCTCTTGGGACTCCGCATCCAGCAGCACCTGAGATGACTGAAACAGGAAGAGCTTCTGAAAACCAATTTGCTCTCTGTTCTTCCTACCTCTTTGTTTGCATTTTCCATTTCTCTCAGCTTGGGGGCTACGGCTTGGTGTTAGGCTCACATTTATCGGTGCTTAGCTCTCCGATTGTCACTTCCCAGCCCTGCCTTTGAACCCTGCAGGTGGCACTTGCTTTCCCCTAAAGAAATAGCATCCCTACCACTTTCCTTCCAACTCCTGCCCAAAAAATAAACAGTACAAGAATGTTTCTGATGGTGTCAGGCTTTGTAATAGTTCATTCATTTCAGCCCTAAATTTGGGACCAGATTTGAGCTGGCAGCAGCTCTTTAATATACAGGACCTGTCTTATTACATCTCCGTCTAATGCATATTTGGGAGCTTTCCCTGAAAGCTCTTGTATAAAGGAGTATTATGACATCAGGAAGTCTAAAAGTACCTGAGATGCAGATGTGATAAATTCAGCAGGATGATACGTGCCTGGAATTTGTACTTGCCTTTTTCCATTGGCAAATGGCCGCCTGGGCTCCATCCCCTGGGATAGCTGTAGAGAACAGCCAGTTTGATGAGCCTAACCAGCCATTGGATGTCACTTTGGCTCCACACTAATTCAAGGGAAACAGCATTTATCTGGCAGCCAGCTCTTCGGCAGCTGAGAGTTTAATTATCAAAGGTTCAGGCGAACCTTGCTCTTGCTATCTCCAACCAGCTGCTGCAGGAAAAAAGACCTTCTGGCCCCATCCAGAAGTTGGTGAAGCTCTTGCAAGTTCCCTTTTGCCGTTAAAATGAGTCCCAGCCTGTTTGCCCTTTCCTATGAAAGCTCCGGGCTTGATGCCACTAGGAAAGGGAGAGGGTGGCAATAATACAGTGGGGAAGGGCGCTGGGTGGATGGGGCTGAAAAGCAGCAGCCAGGAGCAGGAGCACTGGGCAGACTCCAGCTGGTGCCCTGATCCAGCCATGGGGGTTTGCACTGATGCATGGACATGGGCATGGCTTCTTCAAGCCACAGGATGCCGTTCTTTCACAGCCTCATGCAGGTTTGCACTGATGCATGGACATGGGCATGGCTTCTTCAAGCCACAGGATGCTGTTCTTTCACAGCCTCATGTGGGTTTGCACTGATGCATGGACATGGGCATGGTTTCTTCAAGCTGCAGGATGTTGTTCTTTCACAGCTTCATGCTGCAGTGACAAGGTAAAGCCACTGTCTGGCTCGTGTTCAGTCCAGGCTGGCTGTGTTTCCAGTGGTGGACCTCAGCCCAAGCAGTCTCAAAGCAAAAAGCAAGGGCTACATCATCCCGCTCTCTGCCTCACTTCCAGTCTTCAGCGATCCCAGTGGGAAGGGTAGGGATTGAATGGGCCACAGCAAGCAAACTGAAGGCAAGAAGGCAAGAGAAGTCTCTGCAAAGTTCACCGTTTACACAGTATTTCAATGCCAGAAGGTGGGGAAAAATGTGATCCCAGATGAATCCACCTTTCCCTCCAGGAAAGCAAGTGTGTGAGAAGGTGAAGGAGGTGCTGGTGTCATGGGGGATGCCCTGCTCCACTCTTCACTCACCTCATCCCAGTTCCTCAGACATATGTCATGATTTCCCAGTGCTGGGGTTCAGGTATTCCAGATTCCTCTTCCAGTCTTACTACCAAACACATTCAGTCCAAGCCCAAAAGCTGTTGGTACTCTCCCTTGTTCTGTTCCATATCCAGCTGAACCATGTGAGTGAGACACTCCAGACCTGAATGAGGTGCCATTTCCAATAGATCCTTTGCACTTTCATGGCAGGGAAGTCCCTGCCCTTTCAGTCAGGTTAATAATGGGGCCACTTAAGTGCCTATCAAGAGAGTTTGTAACTATTGTGCTAGTGATACACCTGCCTTCGGTTCTTCTCAGCCTCTCTGCAGACACAATCAGACACAATTGGCCATTCTCCAGGCACATTTATCTTGTGAATATGAAGGCAAGAGACTCAATTATCTTTCTCAAAAGTAAAGCTGAGATTCTGAGCAAATTAGTTATCCTCCCCATTCTTCTCCAAAATGCCATCAGGAACCATCAGCAGCAGATACTATCAATCACTATCTGTTTTGCCCGGTCTGCCTGAGCTGTCATTAAGGATCCATATAAAGGAATATGTTGTCTCCACTCCCCATCCAAGAAAAGTCTTTCCAAAGCTTGGGTATGATTTTCTTAGTTGACGCCAGGCTAGATGCAATGTAACTAGAGAGCTCAGAGCATGTGTGAACATGAAGGAGATGGAAGGAGTATCAACCCACAGCTATCTATTACCGGTTGGAACGTAGGGACCTCCCTGCCCCTTCCCACCAACTCAGACTTGGAAGCCACCCAGCCAACTGCTCTAGATGGAAGAGAAGCACACCCTGCAGCAAGCTCCTGCTAGAAATCTGGTCTTGGGCTCCCTCTTGCAGTCCAGCAGCACTGTCACTGGTGCCAAGTTGCCTTGGGTGTCTCATTTCTCCAACCTGCATGAACAAAAGTGTTTATTTAACACCATCTCTCCAGGGTTTCCTCAGCTCCCTAGTCTCCAAACCTGCCAGTTTACTTACTTAACAGCATCACCAACCGCAAACTGATTAGTCTGGTCCCCTTTCTCTTCTCCCCCATGGTTATCACTTTTATTAACAGCAAGGGAGTGATAATGGGGAAAGATGATCAAAGCTGCTGGTATTAGCACAGGGGATTAACGGTATTTATATTCCCAATCAGTGCACTCTCAGTGTGGAGAGGGAACTGCCACAAATCAGCCTTTACCAACAGAGAGTTGCTGCAGTGCCACTACCTAAATAGCTGCTGGCTAATGAGTCCTTTGCGGCAGCCGAGGGAGCAGCTCGCTCCACTACTTCCCTCGCAACCTAGTGTGCCACAATGGCACTCAGGGACCTCATCTTGGGTTTCAGACTGCTCTTGAGGTCTGAGGGCCAAGTTCAACTGTTGAGAGCAAGCAACAAGGTGCTGAACAAGGAGCTGATGTGGCCAGATCAAGCTGGGATTGCATTATGTTATTACAGCAAGGGAAACACAACTTACATCCCAGTCAGGGACTTTGTGGGAAGTGCAGTGAGCATCACAATAAGGAGGGAAGACACAAGAGGAGCCTACCTGTGCCAGTTTTAACACGTATGTCAGCAGACTGAGATCCTCTGCAACCATCCAAGGAGAATAGATGTGGTGCTGTGTATTGATGCCACTGAGATTCCAGCAGCAGGGATATAGGATGGGGAAGCAGGACCAGCTGACCTTAATCAGTCAAGGCTTCTGGCCACAACCAGCAAATCAAGATGAAGAGGCTTCACCTGGCAGGGGCTTGAGACCAGTGCAATGGTTAAAGAGCCAATGGAGAGTAGCGAGATGATGGGAGTGGATGGGAGGTAACTTTGGGGATGTGGAATTTTGTATGGAAGAACAAGAACATGAGGAATCTTTCAGGGGGTACATAGTCCTCATCCTCAGAAGCCCACAGGTAGGTCCCAATGCAGCATCCTCTCCTAACCACAGGGCAATGTATGGATGCTCAAAGATGACCTGAGGGACTAAAACAACTGCTTTCTACACTCTCCAGTCTGTGCAAGCTGGTCAGACTTCAATACTAAGCCAAAGAAGTTCACTCAAAGCCAATATATTCTTATAAATAAGTCTTTACAAAAGGCAGGAAAGCAGATCTCTTGTTCACCAGCTTTGGGCAGCTTTTGGTGTCCCCCAGAAAGAAAAGGGCAAAGGGTTTGATTTGCAAGTTTGAACACTGCCATCTGGTCCATAAAGTACTTCCTTAGGAGAACTATCTGAAGACTGGATGGGAGCATTCATGGTCATGTAGATGCAGATGGTCCATGGTGTGAATGAGAGGATGGAGGTGTACTAAACCAAGAAGGCTCACCTCCATGGCCCCTTTGTAATTCATTCATGCCAATACTCGTGACATAATGAGTGTCTCCACAGCAACCAATTGTGATATAAATAAACCCTGATGGCATTATTACACTGCATGGAGAGATGGAGGGTAATGAACAACAGGCGAGGGGTGGGGGAAGAAACAGTCAAAGATAACTCTAGCCAGTCAGGAAGGGAGTAATGACCCTAAAATACATACAAATAAATGGTATTGATTAAGATCCTTAATTCTTAATACTAAAAATAAAGAAGAGCTCCCATCCAGTCAAGGTAAGGCAGATGACAGCAATGATGCTCCTAAGCCTCTCCAACCCATTCTTTGGCCTCTCCCCACATACATGCACAGTAAAAATCACTCTGAACAGGTTGCAAAGCCCTGGGTGATCCATGGGGACTAATGAATCCTTCACACAACCCCATTACTCTGCTGTCTGAGCCTTATAACACGGCTCAACCACAGTCTGCTTTTCCAGAGGAAACCTTTTGCCCCATAGGTTTCTCCCAACGACACTACACCTAGTACAGTATAAGAGCAATCTGTCATATAGGATGATGTGGACTTCATCTTCAGGACGTGCTTGTTAGCAGGACATATTCTGCTTGTATCTTGTGTATAATTGGAAGGGACAAACAAGAGATGAAGGTGAGTGTTTTCTGTGTGTACCTGCATCCATCCAAGGTCAGCAGAATCACTAACAGCCTGCCCTCCTAGCCAGATCTGATTGAAGGTGAATGTAGACGAGCTGATTGGCATTAGAGGGCTCTGGATAAATGGAGCTGCTCGCCTTGGGATTGTGAGTTCAGGGGAAGGTCAGTTCACTGCTGACCACCATTCATTAGCCTTTGGCAGTGACTCAACAGCTTGTGTGAAATAAGGAGCCAGTCTTGGCTTGTATCCCAGTGGAATGAGCATCTGTGTCACTGCAGCCGCTGTCCTTGCTGGGCTCTTGGCCGGCTCCATGGGGAAATAACGAAGCAGTTCAGAGAGCCCATCCTCTCTGCTTAGCACCTCTCTGAGGGATCACCCTGGGGCAACGCGATGGGGTTCTGCTGTGTCTCAGTGTTGGTAGGCACAGAAATGATTGCTGAGCACCAGTTCTGGTTGATGGGTGAAGACCAAACGTTGCCACAGAGTTAAAACAAGGAAAAGCTCAAACTAGAATGGGAGAGGTGGGAGAAAGGTCCAAATCTCCTGTGGAAAGTCAAGAGGAAGGCAACTGGAATGACTGCAGAGCAGTTATGACGTGTGATAACATGGATGGTGATGTTAGAGACTCATGTGAGGACCCCTCACTGCCCCATGACTGTTGTATTCCTTTGGTGTTGAAGGGGGAAGGAGAAAAGCCTTTTCCCACTCTCCCACCCCTCTTCACACCGTGTCCAAAGGAGATGCAGGGTCTGCAACAGTAAAGATGCCCTATAGCCCACCCCTGTGTGCTCCTACATTGCTGAGCCACTTGAGACCTGAGGGAGGGAGGATTGGAAATACCATCCTAATGAAGCCTCCAGGTGTCCTGTGGGCTTTCAATTGAGCATCCCAGTATATGCTGAAATAAATGCAGTAAAGCAGGTCTCTATCACTTGTGTGAAATTCACTTATTGTTTTAAATCAACATTATCACCACCATAATTAAAATCAAGCAACAGCTTAAAGAAACTAATAAATAGTCTTGTACATGAACTTATCCCAGGAAAGGGGGAGAACACAAAGTGAAAATGTGCCTTTATTGCTAATAAACATTATTGGAGGGACTCCCAGCTTTCCACATTACCACAGTGTGATATGACAGCCTATAATGGATTACTCAACTGCCCGAAGCCATTGTAGGAATAAATCCCTCTTAATATTCATGTGCGGTCTTTGAGAGAATAGATGTAAGCAGTTAATACTTTTTCTATAGACAAAACAATGCAGTTTATCAAAACAAAATGTGTGCTTGAAAACAGAAATCACAGCGCTCCTGCACTCATCCTTCCCTTTGCTTTTCCAAAGCAGACAAAATGAGACCCAAATAAAAGAGACAACCTGGGACACGATGGTGCACGGAAAGCAAGATGGGGAGGGACAGGATGTTACCAAGGGTTGGTGGAAAGGCGAAAGGGCATAAGAAAATGAGTATATTGTGAATCTATGGTGGTAAAGAGGGCACCAAAGCAGAGTGTTGAGGGAGGAAGGTGTTGGTTGGCAGCTGAGCTGCCCTATAAAGCACTCATTGGGATAGGAAGGAGTATTTGGGTGGCAGAGGAAGATCAGGCGCTTCCCAGGAAGCAGGCCCAGTGCTCTGCAAGGTGCATGGGTTTAGCTGTGTTTATAGAGCAGCAAAGGATATAGGAAAAGAGTGGAACAGGAAAGCGCATGTGGGGCCGGCTGAGGGCTGCTCCCTCCCTGCCCTCTGCTCCATCTTCCCCGCTTCTCCTTGTGCAGCTGATCTATAGAACCTGCCATGGTTTTATCTGTGGGGTGTTTGGGGGTTTCCTTCTCCCTTTGCACAGCAGAACAAGAGAAGCAGCAGAGCAAGAGGAGCCTCTGTGCCTTTTCATGTGGTTGGGGGTGAGGGAAATGGAGGTTAACCCTTCCTGCCCCAGCCTTTTGAGGGCAGACGATGCTTGGAGGGCCAAGCAGAAAGCAAACCCCTCTCCGGGACTGTGGGGAATGGCTGCAGCCTCTCAGAGGTGAGGGGGCAAAACTGAGAGACTTGATCTTACAGAACCAGATGCGGCTGAGATGTGAACCCAGCTTTTACTTGGCTGCCGTGCTCCGTGGCTATAAATGGCTGTATCAGAAGCTGTGAGGGAGAGAGAAGCAGAAACTCTTCAGTTCCCCTCCTGCTGTGAGATCTAGGCAGCAAAGACAAGCTTAAAGTGAAGCAGCAAGAATAAATAAGTCCCCCCCGGGACCCATGCTGCTTTGATATCTGTGCTGCCCGGTAGGCAGAAGAGTTGACTCACACATGCTTTCTGCTTGCCCATGTTCAGAGAGCGCCTGTGGTGACACCCTTTGCCCCTGGTACAACCACAGCAAAGGCACCTCGGGGTCTGTCTTGGATTGGGGTAGGCATGGTCCATTCCTGAGCCAAATTCAGCTCAAAATGTAGCCCAAGAGAGCAGCACCGCTCTGAGCATTGGGGTTGGACTGCATGACCTTTGAAGGTCCCTTCCAACCCAAACTATTCTATGAGTCTATGAATGCTGCAGGACTCAACCAGAGCCATGAGTCTGCAAAGACCCATAGGGTGCTCAACTGGACCTTGTTGCCAAGTGCCACAGGCTTCCATGGAGCTGCTGGGAGGAATTTGGGATGGAAGAACTGACCCAGCCACAACACCCTGGGATGCTCCCCTGCTTGAAAATACTTGGGAGAGGGGGATTATTTTGTAAGAGATCCAGTTTTATGATAGCAATTCCAATCATTGAGACAGGAAAAATATCCATGAACTTACCCTGTGAGCACATCAGAGCAATCCACTCAACTTGCTTTGATTTTATCCTCATGTCATGTCCATGGAGCAGCGGGGTTCCCCATCTGGGCAAACTTCAGCTGTGCAACCACTCGCATTGCCAACAGTGTTGGAAAGACTCTGTCATCAGGAATATTCCAGGAGCACAGAGAGCATTTTAATACATCTCTTTATTCACTTATTGTCACAGAAATCCCATTGCTGTAAACACCAGGAGTGTCCCTTTAAATGCCCAATGGTTTCACAGGCTGCATTGGGTGCTATGAGTGGGCCAGTTTTACAGGTCATATTCTTTGCAATTGAATGTGTCCAGGGGACAAATGGGAATTGGAATGGGGGAAATTCCTCCCTCCCACCTCCTTCCAGCAGCGCAGAGTTGGGTCTGTGCTTGGAAAGGGAAGGAAAAAGTTTCACCTTCTAATTGTTGTATTGAGCAGCTCATTGACTGCACTTCTTGCTCAATACCTCTTTCACCACACAGATTGTCTAATCAAAGGCCTTTTTCTTTCCTTGGTTGAGCTCTGCAGCCTCTAGCATTGATCCAAAATCAGAAAGGAAAGAGGAAAACAGGCTCTGGTTAAACAGAACACAATTAACACTGGAGCAGCTTCATTTTGGGGGTGCCTTTAAACATCTTCCACCTCTTGGTCTGTTCTCCCAATTCTTTCATATTCCCTTTTGTGTTCAGGAGGTTTCTTTAAGGAAAGGCTTTATCAGCAGCTCAGGGAGAAGATTAAAGCACCCGTCGCAGAGGAGCAGGTTACTTTTTGTGTCCGAGTTCTTAATCCACTTTATTAAAATGTTCCAAATCTTCCTTCAAGAGAAGAGATCAGAAGGACATTTCCCTGTCACCCCTGGCATGCCTTCCTTCCGGATCCCTGTGCTTCATTAGAGGCTGGAAAAGAAACAAAGGCCAGGCAGGGAAAAGAGAGAACAAGACTGCAGTGACCGGTTAATACAGGATATGGTGCCTTCTACTTCATGGTCACTGATACTGCTCTGGCCCCAGGCTGGAGGCAACTGAAAGCTTTTCCTGTCTGAAAGACACTTGTGTGAATCAAGTCAGAGATCTCTGACTATTCTTACCTTGAGGTTCAAAGAAGAGAGCTTTGCAGGAAGCAAAGCCAAACATCCCTCCAGCCTGCTGTCCCGCTGCTGATAGCAGCAAGGAAAGGGCACAGGAAGGATGAGGGTATTGAGTCTGCTTTGCTGTGTACTCCACCTGCTCCCTCAGACCTCAGGCTTGGCATTTCCCACCCGAAATAGTGGATCCCTGTGGTTAATAAACCTTGATGGATTTTCTTCCATGAGAATGTCTAATCTGGTTTATGCATGTCCGTAATCCTTCACTGCGCTGACATGGTCCTTCCAGAGCAAGGCTGAAGGACATCAGCACAAGCTCCTGCTTGGTGCCTCTGATCTCTAAGATCACTTTTTGTGATGTTTAGCTTGAAGGCTTTCATGTTAAAGACCCTTGGAAATGAAAAGTGTGATTCATCGGGGTAACCTCCAGAGATGTCTTGGGGGAAACAAGCCTAGATCAGGTCTAAACCCAGTTTAGGATTTGCCACCAACTCCTCACCCCAAAATTCTTCATCCCAACCCTCCTCCCCTTTCCCTTCATGCTTCTCATGTTGGATTTTCTCAATGTGTTCGCCCTAATCCAGAGATACGGTGACAACATGGTGCGGGAAATCAGTGCGATGCACTGATTGTGGAAATATAAACCAAGGATAGGATAGAGACTGCTCCAAGTAGCCCTGATCTAATGACGTAACTGCCATGATGGCTTTTCCATGTACCCAGTCTTGGATTTAAAGGGCCACTTGCTTTGCATAAGTAGCTGCTGTTTTGTAAAGCAAGTGTATATGATGCAGGCACTCCTCATTTTTACTCTGGGTACAGTTACTTCCTTATCTGTCTTGTACTGCTGCTTCAGCTGAAATAAGCTCTCCAGCATGAGACTGTAGGGTTGATCTTTTGAGGAGGGAAAGTCTGAAGGGGCTGGAGGAAAGCATGGCAGCCTAAGAGAGCGAAGAGCAAGGAGGTGACACCTCAGCAGGCAGAGATGAAGCATGAGGTGTTCCTGAAAGACGCCCATCACATTTCCCATCAGTGCTGACTCATTAAATGGCAGGTTCATTAAAGGTGAAATACACACAGACTACAGCTTGAGCAGCTTCATACCCTGCAAAGCACCTACGCAATTGGCTTTTCCCCTGCATCTTAAGTCAAGAGCATCAAAGTAATTTGATTTTAAAATGTGCCATCCTGTTAATAAAGTTGAAGGCTTACATTCTATTTCCTATTCAAATTACAAGTGGCCCTCCGAGGCCTCGGCTGCAATGCTGCTGAGCTAGAGACCATCTATGCACAAGTCCAGTCCCTTCTGCTTCTCAGCCCAGACTGTCACATCTCTGGGGGAGATTCCTAAAGGGCTGCAAAGGTCTAGGTGCAGGACCCTGTTGATTTCATGGAATCACGGAATGGTTTGGGATGGAAGGGACCTTAAAGCTCATCCAGATCCAAGCAGCTCCTGAGTGCCTCCAACACTGCTTTACACTGGATACTCCAAGAAAGGGAGCCCAGAGCTAAGACATCTGCAAGACTCCAGCCACTCAGTGTCACTGCTGTGCCTTAATCACAAATCGTCCCTTTTCTGCTTTCAGAGCAAGCATACAACCACGTTTTGTACCCATTGACACCCCTGTTCCAGGTACAGTACTGCGCAGCAGTCTAGCCTGCAGCTATCTTGGTGTCCCATGTTTATCTCGTCCCTCCTGATGGCCTCCACAGCATATTTGCTCTATTTTCAAAGCCTGTTTTTGAGCTGCTTTGAATTCCCTTTGTGCCTGGAGATCTGCCTCTCTCTTCAAACTCCGTGCACCCTCACCAGCAAGGCTTTTACAGCAAGGCCAGTGCTGGAAGTTGTCATTGATACGTGATGCAGAACAAAATCCAGCTCACTCGAATGCAGCTAGATTGGCTCAGCGGGGCTGACAATAGATGAACTGGGTCTTATCAGCCAAGGGAACAGATACAACACAGGAGCAGCATGCAGGGAGCAGATAGGAGCTCTGTGAAAGCTGGTGATAGTGAGGAGGGGGGGATATGTCTATTTGCTTCTTTCCTGGCTGCTTTTGAGGCTGTTGTTTTAAAGCTGGCACTTTTCTGACCACAGCCATAGCATTAATGGGGAGAAGAAGTACAAGTGACAGACAACCCGATGGAGGAGTGATGTGACAAAAGGTCTCAGCGGGGCACGTTTGTCCGAATGAGCCACTGCCTCCCTGGCTGATTTATCCCTTGCTCCAAATGCATTTGCTGGGTTTAATGGCAAGTTGGTGGCATTTCTGCAATTGATGCTATCAAAGAGAGGTGATTTTGCACAGAACTGGTCCCGTATCTCCTACCCTGTGTTTTTGTGTATGAGGAGAGTGGCCACCAGCTCTCTCCCAAGCTAGGGCACTGCAGGTCGTGACAGTAACAGTGGGTTATTAACCAAGTGTCTTATCCTGACATCAGAAACCAGCACAGCTAAAAAATACAACCTCAGATTGTCCTAACAAGCCGTCTCCAAGCAGTAAATATGCAACAGTGAGAGAAAGTACTTCTTTGCCAGTGAAACACTCTAATGAGTGGATGGCTCAGCAAATCCTTTATGCAGCTGCTTTTCCTGGCTGAAGATACTGAGATTTATGTAGGAAGTGAAGGGAGAAATAAGCAGCAATGAGAGTGCAGTCCCTGTGTGGTTGGGTTCCACCTCATACACTGCTTTGACTGGTCTGACCCTTCCGCAGCTCTCCTTTCCTCAAATAAACCATTAATGGTCCCATTTAATGGGGACTTTGGAGCCAGGAACAGAAGTAGCTCCCAGGATCAGAAGTCATGACTTGGCTAAGACAAGAAGGAAAAACCCATCCTTCCAATGGGGGTACTGGTGACAGACACCCAAAGCTTTTAAAACCAAGTGCTCTTTAAATACTGGTGGCCTCTTTTGGAGTAAGAGAAGCAAAGGAGAGAGACAATGGAAATGATGGGGGTTTGGAATACTGGGATTTTCCACATTTTCTTTCATCAGATAGCTTCTTAATCTCTTTATCCTTCTGCCCAATTAAATGACATTTCTGATGAATACCCATCCCAGAACCAAAATCACCATACCTCGAGAAATGAGATCCAAACCAAGCAATCTTCCTTCCTGATGGAGGTAGACTAAGAGGGAAAAGACTAAGCCCAACATGCGTTTTCCAGAAGGCCCTTCCTAATGATCACAACCTGCAATAACAAAGTCATTCACAAAACACAGTCCTTAGAAAGGATATTAAGAGAAAAACCACACAAAACACCAAAACAAGCTATAGAAAAGCTCACATTCCTAATGGATTTACAAGTCCTTGAGCCACTCTTCGTGTCATGATGACAGTTTCCCTCCCCTTGGATCTGAGCTCCCAGCTGGAGGAGGAAGCTCACACCTCCACTTACCCATTGGCAGCAATGTGCTCATCTGGTATCGGTGACAGTGTAGAGTAATTCTTTCTCTGACAGCACATCATATTTTGAGCAATTTAATAGTCATAAACCAAATAATAATAGTCATCTTCTGACTGTCAAAAAGAACAAACCCAAAATACCTCTGAAAACTGTTGTTCTTACCACACCTTGGTGTTGCAAACTGGGCCATTCAGTCTGTTGGTTGCTGGGGATGGTTTATCCAAAATCATCTCCAAAAGCACTTTCTGATTCATGCTTGTTTGCAAGAGAAACCAGCTGAACACGGAGACGTGAAGACAGCTCCTAAAGGAATGTGAAGGTCTCGCTGTTGAGGACACACGGATGAGACCATCAGCAGAATACAGAAGATGTTTTGCACTCTCCTTATTTATCCAAAAAGCTATTTTTGTTTATTAAAACCCAGTTACTGCCTGCATCTCACCAATAACCTGGAGTGCTTGCTTGGTTAATTTAAGCGAGCAGAGCTTTGACGAAGTAATTTCACCGTCCTCGGGGATCTGCCAGCTTATGCCGGTCTTCACTATTTCAGATGAAATTGAGTTAATTTTCACTGAAATTGCTTCTTAGCATACAAACACATTCCCCATCATTGCAAGCTTATGCCTCTGCAGCTCTATTATTCTTTAATTTACACACCCCGGCAGCAAGGGATTAATGCCTGAGACATACAAAAGGCTACAGCGTGGAGAGGAGAAAGGAAGGGGAGCGAGAGAGAGGGGAGCTCTGAAGGGACTAGGTAATGGTGTTTCGGGTTTATGGTCAAAACACTGAAAGCTTGGCACTAATATGGAGTCAAATGGTGCTGTCCTTTCACTCTGCAAACGCATCAGCTGAAGTATGAAGGCAGAAAACATCCCAGCTGCTCACTCAGGCCAGAGGTGATGGCAGGACCCAGCAGGATTGCCAGGGTGAGAGGGTAATAACCAGGATGCTACAGACTGCTCCACATCAGGAACTGATTGCGGCGGGTCAAGGTGGAGCAGAACTGCACAGGAAGGGCACGTTTTGCCTTTGCATCTTCCACGATGCTCCTGCTTCAAATAGGAGCTTCCCTCAGGATAATGCTGATGCCAAGGCTCTGGGGATGCCTTCAGATGCTCACAGATTAAAACAACGGGTTCTCATAAGCATCCAGACAACAATATAACTAGTGCCAAATGGGTGGGAAAGGGGGATTCCTCTATCTGGCTTTTCCAGAGGGAACAGGCAGAAGTGCCAAGTTCAGCAGTCCCTGTAAAGTCTCCAGTGAGATTTTAGGGTAGCTGCATTTTAATCTAGTCCTTGCTGAATATGAATCAGAATGGCAATTATGCTCTTTTTATGTCATCACTTCAGTTTTCCTTCCTTAATTAAACAGCTAACCATCTCCTCTTTTATTATATACACCTCTGAGGTATATACAGGTTACTGGATAAAATATGTTAATCCCATACTGCGTGTTGGAATGCATATAACAATGCTGTAATGAGATGTTTAAACTCCTTATCTTCCTTTGAGGCCTGCCTTTTCTTCTCATTCCCGATCAGTGCCACAACACCTACCAAGATCCCACCCCACTGCCCTTGTGTCCTGCTTCCACACAAACACATTAGTGCTTTCTCCTTGCTACCTTCACAAAAAGCTCTCTATCATCAGCCTGTGTTATTATTCTGCTTTCAAATCTTTTCTTGTCCCCTACTTCACTATGATGCTTATCGAATTTGGACACAAGCAAGTTGCTGATGCGCTGGACCACTGCATCTGACACTAATTTATCTTACTGTTGTTCAGCATCAAGCTGTTCTTCCTGGCTCTTTATTAGATGGTAAGCTCTTTGGGGTAAGGGCAATCTTGTGCCTTTGGCTTGAGCACCCTGTCATCACGGGTGCATATCATGAAGTCTATACATTTAACCAATTTAGCAGCAAAAAGGAAGCTCTGGGCTTCAAAACAGGGAAACCATACGAAATATGTTCTTGTATGTGGAATGTGGATCTTGTGATGTACAAGAGACCAGACAAGAAGGGTCCCTTCCAGGCAAGAACTCTCTGTATCTTCAGCCTGAGAGACAATGGAGAGGGATACTTTTTGCTGTAGAGTATACCAGACCTCCCAGCACCCATGGCACACCAGTTTGCCTTTCAAAGCTCCCTAGGGATCATTCTACCCTTCTGCCAGTGTCACAGATGTTTTGCTTGAGGTCAGTGGAAGCAATACTGCTTTTCTCCCCAGTTTGTGGGCAACACTGGCCCCTTTCTACCACCAGAATGACTACACTTGAATCTGCCTAACACTAGCACATTAAGGGAAATCTCACCTTATAGCAGCTGGTGGACATCCCCTCCGTTGCATCTGCATGGCCACCTCTTGGAAACAACTGAAAATCAGCCTAAGAAGTTATATGAAAGCAGTGGTCTCATAGGGCAGGGTACCACCAGCACCATACAACAGCAGGGATAACAGTGACCAGGCGCTCAGGCAGGACGTGCTTTGTCCTTTGCCATCCAGGAGCAACTCCTGCCATTTTCCCAGCAAAGTCAGCTCCTTTCAGCTGAGCTGATTTCAGCCTCATGCATTTTTATACGCTCCCTGCAAGAACGAGAAGGATATTTACATTTTTTAATAAGCCTGACAGTTTGAAAGTAATTGGGGATTTATAATGGGTTTGTTTAGGTCTTTTTTCCACTTGAATTCCAACTGCTAGTCTTAGGCCTAACAAGCAATATTATCTCTATGGTGATGAGGGAACCTCAACAGGAGGCCCTGAAGCCAAAGAAGAAAGCTCTGGTGTGTTTTGTTTTGTTACATTGGGGTTTTTTTTCCCCCTTTGAACCTGCATTTTATAACAAAAAACAGCATCAAAGAGATTTTAAAGCAGGAGCAAAATTCCTCCGGCCACCCAGTGCTCATAACTCTGGCTTCTTCCACTGGTTCTCCCCGGGGTACATGAGCCAGTCTCTGATCTCTATCAAGGTGGGTTTTTTCCTTCCTGGCAGAGATTTGCATTTATTTGTCCTATTATGGTTCTAAAATGATCCCAAACCTTGGTTTTTTCTTTGAGGGCAATCAGATGTTTGGTGGTAAGGATGGAATTAACCTGCAAAACTTAAAGTCTGTGACCAGATTCCTGCAGCTGAATCTCAAGGACTGAGTTCTGCTTCTCCCTGAAATGAAAAGGCAACAACAGTGGGTGGAAGAGAGAAAGGAGTGAGAGCTGAGAAGGGATCAGATCCAGTTGTGATAAAGGGGTTTTCAGCAAGGACTGCTATCAAAAACCAGGCTCCTGGGAGTCTCTTTGGCTTCCTTGACATTGCTGAGGGACACTGCTGAGACTGCAGCACTGATTTGTCCCAGGCTCCTGTAGATAAGGGCTGCTGGCTTAGCACAGGCAATATCCTCTGAGCCTAACTTTCAGATTGGGTCCTTGCTCCTTTGTGCCCCAGTTCCCCACCTTCTTAAAGGAAGAAAGAGCAGACCCTGTCTTCAGCAAGAGTAAGGATACAAATGCAACAGAGATCAGCAGGACTTAGTGTTGAAGTAGGAAGTTTTCACCAAAACCAGCAAAACCAGTGACAGCAAGCAGAAAACCCCACTGACCACCCCAATCAGCAGACATCAGCACAAGTAATGGTGCTGTGGGACATACCTGACTTTGTTGAGGGCAGAGCTTCAGCTCACATCTTCTCCATGGCATGAGGAGCACACACTGCTTCCCATGTCCCACGTTGTTATTCTCTTCTCAGAGCAACTAAAACTATGGCAACAATGACCTCCATAAGCAAAGAGGAGTGGAGATGCTGCCATTTGCCATTGCTCATGCTTTGGGTTGAAACCCATGCAGACACAGCCAAGGAGGAGCTTTCTCCACTGGGTCTCAAGCATGGGACAGTGCAGCATTGTCCTTCCCCTGTGGAGGAAAGTGGGATAAAAGGGATGAAGCCTGTTCCTACAGTTTCCTGGCTCCCAGGAGGGCCTTCCCTTACAGCACATGTGCATGCAATGATGCCCAGGTCTCAGCATCCTGTGGAAGGCAGCAGGCAGCAGGGATCTATGGCTGGTGGGACACATAGAGGGAGGGTTGGAAGCAGAGTCAAAGACAGGGAGAGAAGATAGAGATGGGATGGGAATGGGAGAAAGGCAGCAGGGGGGAAGAGGGGAAAGTGGGAAATGAATTGAAATGGGTTAGAAAATTCCATGCAGACGAGGTTGAGCATCCAGCAGCTGAGATGCGGGGCTTCATTAGCACAGACCGATGGAAGATAGAGACATTAAGGAAGGAAATGTGTGACTCACAGGGGAAAATGGGAAAAACAACACACACCACAGCAGCTGCTCCGTTTGCTTCAATTAGAGAACGGCTCAAAGGGTATGCAAAGGGGAAAGGAGGGGGAAGCAAAGGCAGGAACAATAGGAAAAAGGCCAAACAGATGAAGCAACTCTAGCACCTGAATGAACTGACTCAGGCTTTTAAACATGGAGTCAATGCTCCTCAGCCTGTGCCTTCAAATAGGGGCTGAGCTGCTTGCTCTGCAGAGCCAGGCTGGTGCTGTCAAAGGAGCATGGAGCCAGTGCTCACAAAAATACCATCCCAGCTACCAGAGGAAGGGGAAAGCAGCTTCCCTTACCATGGCTCTGTGACACTTTGGGAATGGGTGACCAGGGCATCCCGCTGCACCTGTATCACCAGCCCCAATGGTGGGTGCATTAACCACAACCGTGACTCATAGCAGAGCTGTGCTGGCCAAAGGGAAGCACATCACCTTTGGCTCCAGGGTGGTGATGGAGAATTCCAGAACCTTTCCGTCTTCTCCATCTTTTCCTTCTTTCAATAACTGCCAACCCTAATTTCTAAGACTTCACAAACACTGAGAAATGTTATAGTTAAGATTTCATGGATTCCAGTGCATGTTGTTTTCAGCTTTCAGGTGATAGATGTTGGAAGAACGAAGTGGACCTGGAAAAGCAAAAGTGAGACACAGAAGAAGGAAAGGATGGGAGAAACTTCCACTTCTCCAGGTGTTTTATCCTTGCGGCTTCCACCAGGAAAAAAGGTTTCAGGGATTTACAGGGAAGAAAGTTTTTTGTCATTGAACTCTGCTTTTTTCACTGGTTCCATCATGCAAGAGGTTTATCGCTTTGCTCCAGCTGTGACACCAGCCTGCAAGGGTTAGTTGCTTTGCTTGGTTGACTGAAGCCTCAAATCTGAAGGCTACTGGGTCAATCCCAACTCATGGCCTTCCCAGATGATCGAGGCAGACAACTCCACAATGTCAGCAAAGGTCTGCTGTCATTTTCAGCTGAGGGAAGCCTTTGTTCACATCTTATCCTTCCCTCCTTATCTTTGTGGATGCTTCCCAGTTCGTGGATGCAGCAAATCCATGACCCTTGCCTGACTCATTCCCTCGAGGAGCAGAGCAGTGGATTTCATGACAAAGTCCCATGCTCTCAGGATAATTACCTGCCCAAAGTCTCCGATGGAGCGCCCAGATACAAGCAAACTCCCAAACTCCTGACATTTATCACTCCACAGAGCAGCCAGCGGAAAAGCAGCCCCTATCAGATAAGAGGTGTCAGTCAAGATTTCAATGCAGCTTGAAAAGGACACATCACAGCGGATCTGCAGAGCGAAGCCTGGCGAATGTTAAATCTCCGCAGAGTGGGAATTAGCACAATGGATCCCATCTCCATGCGTGATAATGATGGGAAACTCATCATTCTCTTACGTGAACTTTAATGCCAAAACGTTGCCACAGAGAACCATCGAGGACACGAGGGCTCTTTCTTCAAAGCTTTCGAGATAGGCGGCATTAAACGCGTTTGCTTTGAGCTGGCTCTGTGTTAAACTTCCTTTCTGCTCCTTCATCTCTTCCCAATCAAGCTGTGTCTCAGCCAGCACCCGGTTGTTAAATTCTGGATGGATTAAAGAGCATGAGAAAGTGCTTTTTTTCCCTTTAGGGAAGCGGTGTTTGTCCATCACTCATCTGGTGAGTGTTAAACTTCAGATCTCCAGCTCCTCTAATGATCGTTGCATGGCGGTGCGTCCAGAGCCTCTGCTTTGCACGGTACTGGGCACGTTTGATCTAAAGGCTTCTCTTTGCCTAAGATGAAATCCGAATTTGGATCTTCCTTTGGGGTCTAATTGCACAGGATTCTGGTGGCAGGGCAGCAGAACCACAGAGTGCGTTGGCAGGGAGAAAAGGATGAGCATTCCCTAAATGACCTGACAGAGACTTCAATAACATTTTGGGTGGAGGAGAAAATGAAACACAAAGACAGGAAAAAACCCAGCTTATTCAGTGTTAAAAATGAAAGAAAGGAGAGGGATAATCTCCCTAATAAGATTCCTGGAATTCATGAAGACTTCCGACTAATGCCAGCGTAGGAGCAGTGCTGACCCTCTCTGATGGAGACGTGGGTGGACGGGGATCAGACTGACAGTAAAGATCCTCAAAACTGCGAAGTTTTGACACTGCATTAAGTATAATTACACCTGTCAAGGATGAGACGCTCCTGAAATTGTCTGGTGCAGAGCTAATGGCAGAGGGACTCTGGAAAGAAACCTTCCACATCATTTCTGGATGCCTCAGGACTTGGGGTGCTATTGACAGGAGGGTGATGTCTTGCTGTGCAACAGGAGGCTCTGGTTTAACTGCAGGTGGTGCTGGACCAAACGGCTTGAAGCATCTTGGCTTTTCTTGATCAGGAAAAGTCCACTCTTTGCACTTTGGGAATATCACCACTTAAATGTCATAAAACCACCGCCTGCCACTTAGCTCCTCTGCTCTGTCACCACAAGTAAAGGGCAAAAGCTTCAAGACAGCAAGGAAACATACGGTGACACTGGGCTGCCTGGTAAGATGAGCACCTCATTTCCCCCCTTCTCAACCCTGCAAATGACTTATGAAGAAGTAAAGAAAAGGAGATGTTTTCCAGTATTCCCATATGGGACCCAAGCACAGCTCTGGTGGTAGCAGAGAAGTACATGCAATAGCTGCAATACCACTCCCTGGTTCAACTTCTTGCCAGCCCAGCAGCTCAAAGATGATGTGAAGCTCCCCTAGAACAGCAGCTTTCCTCCCCACAAAAGAAAGCTCCAGATTAAGGCTAAATAGAAAGGAAAGGCCTGGTTCAGAGCAGGACAGAAACCACGGGGCTTGCCACAGCTTCTCCTCAGCTCTTATCCCACTAGATCCCAGTGCCTACCCTGCCCAGGAAAACTGTCTTGGAGATCCTAGACAAAGATAGACTATGCCATGTACATGTTAGCATGAGCCAGAGCCAGCACATGCAGGTACATCATTGCATCGGAGCCTGCTCATCACCCTGCAGATGGAGCATGTTTTCCTGCCTACCAGCAATTCCTTCATTGCCACACCACCCCAGGCTCCCAGCTCCAACCTCACATGCCCTGGGAAGCGGGAAGGTCAGCACTCAGTGCCAAAGCATGGAATGTTGGAATCCTCATCCAGCTGAGATGAAATGAAGGAAGAAGAGATGGAGCACACCAAACAGAGCAAGCCTTAGCTAAATGCTCATTGTCTTCACTGGGAGCTGGGTTTGAATAAGAAGAAGTTCGGGGTTTGGCAGGCTGTGTGTATAACGTTTCAGAATGACTGCTATGTGCATGCAGCTAGTCTTCATGCATAATATATATAGGAGTACACCATATGTTTAAAGCATCAGGCAATCAGGCTAATCTTGGATCACATTATAAAGCTTCCCCACAGTGTTGCATTTGTTCTAAACAGATGCATTTCTCCTTGTCCCCCTCTCCCAGCTTCCCAGCCTGCCAGTATTTGCCTATAAGGAAACCAGGTGTCCATCTTTAAAAAGTAAGAAATAAATCAGTATCCAAAGGAATCTGTCCAGGAAGAAAGTAAGTCCCATCTCTGCTGTTGCTGTTTCAAACAGGAAATATGTTGCCAAACAAACTAACAAATGAACAAACAAGAATCCAAACAAGAAAAAGGGAGACATGAAAACTCATGGGAATTAGGTTCTGGATTGTGCAAAGCCAAATGCTAATTGTGCCAGTCCTCAGATTTACAGAACAGATGAATTCAAGAACAGAAAGTGCTCCAATGCTAGCAGATATGCTCTGGATGAAACATGTCCTGCATTGGTTATGAGGGGGGCTGGATGCTCTTGTCTTTAAAGTGTATGGTTTGATTCTACATTAATTCATCAGCAGCATCACAGATCTCAGGGGCTCATCTTTGCTCATTATAGGAGCTTTGCATATATGGTTGGAATAGAACTACCATCTGATTTGTCTCGTTCTTCCTCTTTGCTGTTGCTGTGTTACCCTGCTTGAGAGATCCTTCCCCACATCAGGAGCTCTGCCCCGGAGGAGAACCCAGCATCTCCCTGGGTGCTGGCAATGGATAGGCAGGGATGTGGAGGAAACCCAAGGCCAAGCCTCCTTGTGTGCATCACCCTTGAGTAAGCAAGAGCAGCTCTGTCCTCTAGCCATGCTTCAGGAGACATTGCCTCCATCAGCTTATGGGGGAACAGCAAACCCACCTTGCAGGAGAAAGCCAACATGCTCAGCAGCAGAGCAGCTGGGAAACACTTGGATCCGGCTCCCTATCCTTTACATGGAGTTCCCTCCACTCGTGCGAGCTCTTAAGGCCATGTTTTATATCCTAATTAAACTGAAAGAAAAGGAATTGGATAACAGTCTAAAAGATTTGCAAGCTACATCTATTTCACAAGATGACTCATGTTCCCACTTGTGTAGCTCATCAGGTCCAGCACATGCTCTAATGTGTGGGACTAATAGATTTGTAACAGTGATATCTAATACGAGCCTGTTCCGGTTACATACTTATCATGGGTCCTCGCAGGCTTTCCATCAAAGCTGCTGAATGAAAGCATTTTTTATTAAAGGAAGAGGGGAAAAAAGCCCCTCTTTGCCCATAAATCGCTCAGCACATCAGCCCCCAAAACAATTCACTGAGGCAAGGTCGTATTTCCCTTACATTAATTTAGATCCTTGGGAAGCTCAATGAGATGAGAAGACAAGACAAAGCACAAGAGGCTGTGTCTTCAGCTGCGGTGAATCAGGGTTGCTTCCCATCAGCTGAGAATCCAACCATATATCTAGAGAGCTATAGGAAATAGCTAACAATTTCTTTACAGTCTTGGGGTCTGGTAATGATAATCCATAAGCTGCTTTACTACTTGGAGTGACTACAAGGACAGATGACACTTGGTAGGTGACAGCAGCTATATAGCCCTGTGGGAAAAGCCCTTTTGATTCCAGTAGGCTCAAGTTTGCCCCGTGATGTTTGGGGTCACCACGATGATGTGGAGGGGAAAATATCTGTTGCTTTGGTTTATTTCCAGGTAGTATTTCAATGGGACAAGTCCCCATGCAAGTCACAGGCAGGAGTAGGACGTGACAGATCAAGCCGCAGAGGGACAGGCTTAAGTGAAATACAGTCATGACGATGATGCTCTGCCTCTCAGTTCTCTCCCATCCGCTGCTCCGAGCAGCAAGGAAAGCTGCCAGCGCTGAACCCTGTACCGTATGCTGTCCCTTTGATACCGCAGCTCTCTCCTTCATGTTTACACCCTTCAGATATATTTAGGCTCTTTTCCTTCGCACAGCAGCGTGCGTTGTCATCTCGTAGCCTCGCTTCGCTGTCTGAGCCTTCCCACATAAATCATTTCCTTCCAAACGTCTGATCCTTTAGAGATCAGAAGGCAGAAGGGGTGGTCTGGTTGCTCTTCTTTTAGCTTCCTCCCTGCTCTCATTATCTGGGCACGTCGTGGTGGCCGGGGCCGCGCACGTGGTTCCTTTTGAGGACAAATCAGAACCATGCAGGGGAGGGCTGCTTCCTTCCCACGGCATCGTTTGCATCCACGGAGGCAGACAGTTTGATCTGTAGTGATTTACATTTCAGACCCATCTCCCATTCGTCATCTACCAACACCTCAAGGACCCTTTCTGCTCCTTACCCAGAACTGGTGAAAACCAGGTTGTCAAAGCTGTTCATTGCTGATACAGTCGGAGGAGGAAGGTGTTCCCTGGGAACACCTTCTGGTTTAGGATCAACGCTTCCCGGTGGGAGAGGGAGCTGGATTTCTTTAATCTTTACAATAAAAACCCAATCTTCTCCCCAAGGAAAGAAGATTTTCATCTGCTCCGTTTGGGGACCTTCCAAAGCTCTTCTTTTTGTGAGTTGTCTCCACTATTTTGGATCACATTCTTGCACATACACATATTTGGCAGGTTTAACAGCAAGCAAGTATCAAATTACAGTAACAGATTTGTGGGCACGGTCTGGACCAATGAGACAGACAGCAGAACACTAGAAAGTGTTCTGCCAAATAATGATTCTCATCAAATTCCATTCTCCAGAGTGGTCGCGTTATCCAGATCAAATCCTTGGTCTTTCCTTAAGAATTCCTCAGAACATCCTCTTTTTCTCCCTCAGGCACCATTGGAACAAGCCAGCCCAGATCATGAAATAGAAATGAATTCAATCCATTATTCTGGGAAGAAAAAGCTGTTTCAGACCAAATCCAATTATATACCATGTTTGTAACTGCATTCCGGGAAACCTTGTACAGGCAAACAGGTCCATGTTAGCCATTATGGGGTGTTTCATTGCAAAAAGTCTCCTAATGCCATAGTCATACAATCCCAGACTGGTTTGGGTTGGAAAGGTCCTTAAAGCTCACCCAGTTCCAACCCCTGCCATAGGCAGGGACACCTTCCACTAAAGCAGCTTGCTCCAAGCCCCTGTGTCCAGCCTGGCCTTGAGCACTGCCAGGGATGAGGCAGCCACATCTCTGATCCATGGCACTTCCCAGCACAAGGACCAGCTCCCAGGGCAGCAGCTTCACAACCAGGACCTGACCCTGGGTTCACTCTTCATCAGGTATGAAGCCCATCACTGTACGTGACAGGTCTTGCTGCTGTGAAATGCAACCCTGACTCTTTACGTGCTCTGTGGGTTAGGGAGGGTGGTGGGTAACCATAGAAACGCCGGTGTAAAACAGCATGGGAGTTGACGTGTAATAAAGCCCTACCACCGTGCAACGCCTGAACACAGCCCTTCAGGATGAGTCCTTGTGGATGTGCTTGGAATGGGTTTGGGCAGGGATATCCTGTGCAGAAAGTCAAGCGCAGGCTGGAGGACTGAGTTAGCACAGGAGGGCAGGCACCAGCCAGTGATGCAACCAGAAGTCCTTAAATTACAACAGAACAACCATGGAGAGCACCCTCCTAATTACATGGAAGTACTCGAGTACCATACCCTAGAAACAGCGGTACTTGGTAACCTATGGTAACCTGCAGAGGCAGGTTCACAGGTCAACATCATAAACATACCAGCTTCTGCTGTTTCCAACAGAAGTTAGATGCCAACAGTGCTCAAACAGACAAGGCACACCAAGGAGCTTCCAGTTTTAGCACAGCTTCCTGCCTGTTTCCTTCGAGACATTCCCATAAACCTCAGTACACCGTGAGGACTGCAGAAGGCGCTGTAAAAGCCATGGCTTCAGGAGGAGAGGAAGAGCAGATGCTCTTCCTCCACCTTCATTATTCATCTACACTGGGGACAATCACCATCTGGACCTGGGATTTCAGGCCAGCGTTATTGCTTCCCTTGCCATATCTACATCTTCAGCAATAGCAAAGTGATGCAAGTGCAGCACAGTCCTATGCTGACACTGGTTTCTGTCTGTGAGATCTCCTACACACAGGACATGATAATAAATCATACAGAGCATGCTGATCGATGCTGGCCAAGCAGTATGTTAGTCTCCAGGGCCATCAAACCAGCACTTAAACAAAGTTTCCTTGCTCAACATGCTATGCTGCAATAAAGAAAGAGTTCTTCTGCATCCCAGGCAGGTCATTTAGCTTCCTCTGCAAGGGGAATGTCAAAAAGATACACATGTAGGCATTAGGAAATGCTCCCACCCCGTGTTCTCCAAGTGAGCTCTCCAAGAGCTCAACATTCCCCCTGTAGTTCTCCTAATAATTAATGGAAAACAGAGTCCTCTGGGAAAATTGTCACTGGGTAATTAATAAAAGATGGAAACAAGAGAGCAGGAGGGAAGAACAGGGCTGCTGCAGAAAGCCTGCCCATTGAAATAGGCGGACTTACGGTTGTGATTCCTGCTCAAGCCTCAGAGGGAGCGCAGCGCCTGCTCCGTGTTCATCAACGGCTCGCTCAGGACTCCCCACTCCTTCCATTCACACTTCTGGAACAAGAGACATTGGGATGGAAGCGTTCGTGCCTTGCCATATTCCTCAATGGCCCTGCACGCACAGGCTTGTCTGCATGGCTGGCAAGGACAAGGCTCCAGTGCCCCGTGGGGAGCTATTACCAGGTTATTACTTGAAAATAGAGGTCACTGTTTGCTTTCTACCTGTGGGTCCAAGCTGCTTATCAGCTTGGTGTGGGCAGTGCATCAAAACCCAGGGAAGATGCCTTTTCTCTATCAAAGCAATGATGTCCTTTTGCCTTAGCAGCTCTGAAACACCTCCCCAAAGAGCGAATGCTCTTCTTCGTGCTCGAGTGTGTTTCTCTCACTGCTCCTAAAGGAAACAAGACAAGAATCTAAAAACCACATTTTTAAGGTCAAAATTGATGTCCTGCTGGGAAATGGGGTTGAGAAACCATTGCTGGGAATGCCCACCTCCCAGCGCTGTCTCCTCCTGCAGTTTGCCAACATGAGTGCCTGAGCTATCGCAGTTACTGGGGAATCCTGAGAGGGAAGAGGATGAAGACGGATGGTCTTATGATTAAGCCAGGGATTCAAGGGATCTGGCGTCACTTATAGACCCCCTGTGCTGACTTTGGGCAAGTCAATTAACCTCTCTGTGCCTCTGCTTGCCATCTGTAAAATGGAGATAAGAGACTTCCCCACAGCACAGGAGTGCTGGAAGGAGGCTTCGTGCTTGACAGATGCTCTCATCCGATGCCAACGGGAGTCAGGAGATTTCATTGACAGCAGTGATGGAGTGGAGAAGACCCACTGCCATTTGGGGTTATGGAGCTTTGTGAGAACTCAATAGGCGTCCATCCTGCTTCCCTTGCCACCTCCTTTGCTTCTGTCTGTCTTCCAAGGCGTAAATGCTCTCTTGACCGAGCACTGGCTCCAATACCAGCAGTGGGAAACCGCAAGTCTCATAGGAGGCTTCTTCACATCCCTCCATGGGGGCTCAAGTGGATCAGAGAGGATTTTTGCCACTTATAAGAATGAAAGTAATGGGTGTCTCATAAACAAGCCATGGAGAGGCCATCCCTGCCTTAATCCATGAGTGTGGAAGTGCCCACAGGGCACCTGGATAAATACCTACTCCTAATCCTGCCCATCACGGAAGTGCGAGAGGCATCACAGGCTGCCGGCCATGTCCATCTCTCCCCTCCACACCACAGGGGCTCACTCATCCTTCCAAACCCTTTACAGCTCTGGAATCAAGGGAATGTGATTTGCCATTATGTCTTTTGGTTTCTGGAGTATTCTTTGTAAGACATCAGAAAAGCATCCCTGTACTTCCCAAGGGAATGCTGCATTCCCCTACCAGCTTCACAAGTTAAAGCATCTTATCCCGACCCTGGCAGGGCACTCCTGACCCCTCTCTGCAAGGCTCAGGGGGAGGGTTTCTTTCCCAATCCTGTTGTGAGGGTTGTTTTCGTTTTCCTGTATTAAAATCCCATCGTGTTATTAAAAGGAATTGTTCAATTCCTTTAATTGGCTCAGAAGATAAATTCTTCCCTCAGCCTGGGGGTCATGGCCATCAGCAGCTATTTATTAGCTGCATTGATGGAGAAGAACAGCCTTTAAATGGAAATAAATTGAATTCTATGGCAAAGAGGATTCCATCCAGGCTATTAATGTAAAACAGGGAGCTTAACACTCTTATTTGTTAGTTGGTTGCTCCCCTCCTCAGCTCCTCGTTGCCCTCAAGCTTCCAGCTACTTCCCATGTCTCCCCAGAGCCATTCCCTGCTCTCTATGGGGTGAACCAAGCTCTCCCAGTCTCTCTGGGGCAATTTCACTCTGTTTTCTCCTTCTCCACTGCTCAGGGTTTGTCTTTGCCAGCTCCCTGTCGGCTCCAGAATACATTTCATGGTGCTCACCTTCATTCCAGGGCTTAATTGCTTGAGATTGTTACTTGTAGGCTGTTAATTTATTAAAACCAGATCTCCCATATTACTCTGGAGCCCAGAAGAATCATTGCCATCTATTAAAGGCAGTGATGCGTGCCCACTTGTCTTTCTTCTCTGGTCACCTCTGTAATTGCAGCCCTCTGATAAGATGGAAAACTCCCCCCTTCCAGCTGAGCATCCTCCACAGGGAGGGTTTGGCTGAGCAACACATACAAACCCAGGGTGTAAACAGGTATCACTTCTCTGATGTCCATGGAGGAGTGTGTGATTGATTGCATTGGAGGCACGCAAAGCCTCTAAATAGTAAGGGTCACGTCTCCCCAGGTGGGACAAAAAGTGAAGTTGGGCTCCTGGCAACAGATCATGCCTGGAGGCATCATGCAGACCAGACCTCATCAAAATACAATGATGAAATAGATGAGCTTTAAGGTCTTTTCCAACCCAAACCATTCTGTAATTCTATGATGGATCCCCACATCATCTACTGAAGCCAGCACTGCCCTCACCCAGCTAAGCACAGAAAGATCTTCCTTGGTTGTATAGATCACTGTTTGAGTCAAACACATCCCTCAAAGCCAGACACTTGCACCATATACTGGTGCCACGAGCATGGAGGAGATGCATATACCAGGAGGTGTAAACAGATATACCCACACATAAATATATCTCCAGGGATGATACAGTCCAGAAACTCCCCACTTCTTCTCCACCATTATCTCCAACAGGTCCCTCCATCTTTTCCAACCTAGTTGATCCTGTGATCTCCAAAAGGCTGCCCAGCTGCCTTCATCGTGCCCTGACTCTAAAACCTTTGCAGGGCTTCCTCAGCAGCCCCATGCATACATCTGATCCTACAGGACTGCTCAATGGCATCCAAAATGCAGAAGGAGCATCCTTTAGGGCAGTGCCTGAGCCTGATTTTCAAACTCACTAAAGGAAGGAAAACAACATACAATTGGGAGATAGAAAATCACCATATATTTGAGATAGTACTGAGTAGCAGTATGGGGGATATCTGTCCCTCTCAGACTGTTTTCTGAGATCCTGCCATCGCAAGAGGCAAATACCCCTCAATACATTACCAGACCAACAACCCACACATCCCCCTTGTGCCATGGCACAGCCTGTATTTTAAGCACACAATCTGCAGTCTCCCTCCCTCTAATCCGGACACCTCTGATTTGTATCCTCACCTGCATTTGGCACTGAGCTGCACTGATGCCAAAGTGCAAACCCGGACATGGGATCAAACCATCACCAAATGATGGGACGAGGCACTGGACCCAGATCAGCTTTGTGCTGTCAAAGGGCTCAGGGGTCCTCCTGTGGTCCAAAAGCCACCGATGCTCCATGAGGTACCCAGGCGGCCCTTGACACTGTTCACAATGAGTTGCTGGGGCACAGGCACCAGCTCCTGTTACCCACCAGCCAGCAATCCTAACAGTAGTAATGCAGGAGTAAAACAATCACATTTGGTTGGTCTCCTAAGCAGTCAGCTCATTTTAGCACTCTGCCTCCAAGTGCTAGATAATAACAGGATACAAGCGAGGCGGTAGCTTTCTGCATCCAAAACAGTGTGGGTGCATCTGTGATTGATTGTAAAAGAGTTGAGAGTTGCTGCTCCAGACTCCCAATCCTGGAAGTGGGGTGGCAGGAGGTGGTCGTATGAGCTGTAGGTTAGACTGGATATAGGGATTTATCAGGGCAAGCTGGACTAACCCTGGTGCCGTGCAGTGGCTTTGACCTACATCCTTTGCAGCCCTGGTTCCCTGTTCCCAAAACAGCCTGTGTTATTCTAGGACTGCTTTGTTTTTATCCAAGTACTTGATTTATTTTAAGCACAAATGTCCCAAGATCTAATCTGAGATCTGCAAGCAGGAGCATGCAGCAAAATGGCACTTACAAAGATCCCCCAAAACCATTTTATTGAGATTAAACAAGGCAGTTATTGTGGTTTAATACAGGAATTGATTATTACAAGGACGCGAATTGAGCGTAACAGCTTAGATTTGTATCTAGTCCATCACTGTTAATCTCTGATAAATATGGTTTTAATAATCTCTAGGTATTTATTGAACGTAAACCTGTCTGGTGAAATTGAGGGGAACATTGCTAAATACACTTATTGTACGCTGCTGCAACGGGAATCCATTATTAAAAGCCTTTCACTGAGCTTTACTTTGAACCACGCCATAACAGAGACGCACACTGCAGAGTTAATCTATAATAAACATATTTGCAATAAACTATTGATATTTAACCTGCAGGAACCATCCTCATAAATATGATACATGGCAATGGCTATTGGGCAAGCTGCTCTTTTTAGCTCTGTTAAACACTTGGGGGATGTGGGGACAAGGAGGAAAGCTGTGGCCTGGTAGAAGGCAGTGTATTTATCAGCCCTCACTACCCCAACCACTGGGCTCATTGCTATTTCAGTCCCCAAATCTGCATGTTCTGACATGGATCTGCCGTTTGATCTCTGTCCTGAGTCATATTAACCATAGCCCCCAGTCCCCTGTGTGATCCCAGCAGGTTGGTAACTCAGCTCCTGCTGCCCTCACATGATACTTTGCCTGCCCAATGGTTTTACAAGGTGGATAAACATCCCAAGGGATGAGGAACAGACCAGAACCTGTATTCCTGGAATAGAAACCCACCAGCCTTGTGCGTTCACGGATCAACTGGGAAGCTCAAATGAGATTTCAGCTTTGAGCTCAGCAGAGGCCAAGTGGCACATGAAGTAGACAGGAGTCAGGCTCCAAGCCACCAAAGGCAAACACTTGACCCACAGTGCTGCTTAGACCCCCTGGGATACTCTCAGAGATGCATTTGTCATTCTCTGCATCACTCAATGACTGAGGTTAGTTGCAACGAGCCAGCTCTAGCAGAGATGCACAACATTTCACTCCCAGTGCTAAGCAAATGGGACAGGAGCAGAGTAATTCATCCCATATCCCCTCCTCTGGGTCCTGCCCCATTTGTTACATGGCCACTTGTCCAGGGCCTGTAATCCTTCCCTGTGAGCCACTGCCTGATTCCCATATATCAGAGAGAGCCAAAGATCTTAACATGCAACTTCTAATTGAGCTGTATCATCTGCCACAGACATGAAATTAACGGCCCTACATCATAATCATAAATTCATACATAACCCCCTGCACCAGCAAATAACTCTTTTGCAGTGGTGCCACAATGGAAAGCTGATTTGCAAGAAGCGCACGCTACCCAGGAATCCTAATTAACCAAATTAACACCATCACTTCAAATCATGTCCCAGCAGTAGGACATTTCTGATTGGCCTCAGGCTGGAGCAAAGCAGCCAAATGAAAACCTGACAGCATCTCCGTGGGTCCAGCGAGCTAACCCTTTACTGAGGGGAATGGCTGGTGTCCATCCATGAGCACCACCCCAAGACAGGCTGTGGCATAGCGATGCTTTGCAGGTTCCTCATGGACTTCCCACATTCAACCGGGAAGCCCTTCCTGCCATGCTGGCTTGCTCCAGGGGGTTGTGACACTGACAGATCCCTGTGCAGAGTGCCAAAGACCAAGTGATGGGTGTGGGGTCATGAAGCAGAGGTGGTAACAGGAGCAGTCTCCACAAACCCCAACCCCATCTCCCTGGCCCCACTGGTTTGCACTGGTTTCTGTTTGTGGCTTGAGCTGTTTAGAGCTCAATACCTTGTTTTTCCCCCTTCAGGATAGTCTGTTTTTTCTATTTCTGCCATGGGAAAACAGGTTGCTATTTTGGGAGCATGTGGGATTCAAGCCCACAACTGTCTCAGCACTCCCTGCATGGAAGATGAGATCCATTACCCGTGTGCCAAAGGGACTGGCTCATATCTCTCCACACATTCATTCCAAGCAGGGTGGCTCAGTCCCACCAAGTTTCCCATGCTGGGAGATGGAATGTGTGAGGATTGAATGGCACAGGGCCTGGAGCTCCCATCCCTGCTCTGAACTGGTGCTCTTAAAGCTGGGGTGGGAGCTGTGGAACAAGAGAAAAAGGAGGCTCCTACCAGAAGTGGGGTTCGAACCCACGCGGGCATGTGCCCATTGGATCTTAAGTCCAACGCCTTCACCACTCGGCCATCCTGGTGGGCTGTAAGCACTGCTCTGACCCACCAGCTCCTGCCCTGGAGGGTACACACCTCACTGAGCATCCCAGCTCCCAACCACAGACCCTTCCCCAGCCCACCGACACCTTTCCCTCCTCACTGCTGTCTTCAATGTCCCCACTAAACCAGTGGAGCATCGCACTGGGAGGCAGCAGCTCTCATGGGCCCTGTGTACCACACATAGCACTGGTGATAACACCAGCAGGGTCCCTGGTGAATGAGGGGCATCTCTAGAGGGTCTCAGCCTGACCCTGCTGCGTGCCCATGGGGAAGGGAGCAGTTCTGACAGCACTCAGCCAAACACACCACATGGTTAAATCACAGTCCTTGCTCTTCAAGTCCCACTGCTCACCCCTCCAGTCTGCATCTGGGGCTCTACCAGGGCACTGCACTGGGGCACAAGAGCCTTTGTTTCCCCTTGGGGTGAGGGGCAGCTTTTGTTCTGCCATCTGGGGAATACTAAAAGTAAAACCACACGGAAAACCTCTGTTGAACCATGTAGGATTCAAACCCACAGCCCCCAGCTGCCTCTGTGCAGGAGGGCTTTAGCCCTTAAGCCACAGGAGCCTGATAACTTCTGACTCTGATTCCAGCCACCCTTGCTCTTCCCAGCCCAACACCTTCACACAGAGATGCTGTCACACAGAGAAACCTGGGCAGGCCCTTTCCCCAGAGCATCCTGTCTGTGCTGACCCTGTCCTGGCAATTCCCTCCTCTCTTCCACAGGGACTGCTCACAGCTGTGCCCCGGGATAGGTGAGCTGTGTACAGGGCTTGTGCTTGGCTGCTGCAGAGGAGAGAGACACTGACAAGTAAAAAGATCCCAAAAGAAGATGGAAGAGAGCTCCTCAGTGGGGAGGATTCAACCCAGTCTCCAGAGGCAATATGAGTGCTAGGAAGCAAGGCAGAACCCCATGGGAGGATGCTGCAAGTCCTCAGCTTAGCAGAGGACTGAGTCAACCTATTCCCATGCAAAAAACACTGCCAGGAGGAAACTCACCTCCTTAAGTGCCAGGAGGGGCCAGCACCTTCCCCTGCTTCCCTTATCCCTTTGCATCACAGCCCCAGCATCCTGCCGTGCGGGTCCATGTGTGCAGAGTGGCAGCGCAGCATCCCTGGATGCCTCCAGCATTAATACCAAATGAAGCCCTGCTCACCAAGGGTGCTGAGCACGCCAGCTCCCGAGGAATCTGCTCCTAATGAGTGACTTCAAAGCATTAATGAGCTTGCAAAGCTCTCTGCTTCGTTTACAGAGCCGGACCCCGCATGCTTGGCATTAAGACAGGGGTCAGCCGTCAGGAGGAGAGAACGCGTGTGCATGTTGGTGAATATAATGTATTTGCCATCCTCTGAAGAAGCAAAGATTAATTGTGCCCTCTCTGAAAGGAAGCTTTTATACCACATCTGCTCTTCACAGCGTGGAGAGAAGGGACCTGCCCATAAGGATGCCCATGACCCACGCTGCTCAGATCCCCACAGCCCAGCTTTGAAGTTAACATCCCACCTTAACCCTTTGGGTCCAGGCTGGGAAATGCTACTTGAATTGGCAGCCTGAGGGATGAATAATGTGGTGGAATTGCGCTCCAGCACAGATTGAAGGCATGGCATGGATGTGTGAGAGAGCAGCTTTGACTGATGTTTCCTGCTCTGTGGGATCCTCCCAGCACAGCATGGGAAGGAAGTGCTGGCCCAGAACAGCACAATGCATCTGCTGCTCTCCCCAGGGACCACTCTCTCCCAGGCACAACCCCCTCCAAGCATCCCTGAGCTCACCATAAATCTCCCTGTGCTGAAACAACCTCCAGTGCTTGGCGGACAGCCTGGATGCACCCATTTGAGGAGCTGAACCCATCCCATCCATCCCACTGGGCTAGGAGGAGGCCATGCAAACCAACTGTGCTGAGGGTGGTTATTGCACCACTGCTGCTGAACCTTCAGGACAACGTCCATGTGCACTCTACACACTGGGATGGGGGCTCAGCTTCCATCATCAGTGCTCCTTTACCATAACACACATCTAAGGGGGGTCAGTGGAACATCTTGGCTGTATGTTGAAACACAGCCCCAAGCAGATGCTTCCCAGGGTTTTCCATGGCTGCGCATCATCCACCAGCTTGGTTTTCTTCACCTGCAAACCTGCATAGAGCACCAGCTGGCACTTAGCTGGGTCTGGAGTCAGCCTTGCTTCAGGAGGGGTATGTGTAATATCAGCTGAATTACCTGTAGTGTCTGGGATGTCTTCTATGCATTCCCAAGCCAGGCTGATTGTACCTTGCTTGCAGTATCCCCATGAAATGACAGCTTGAAGCTGACACAGCTACCAGCTTTCAGAACACATGTTCTGTAAGAGAAAGACATTAATAATGTCCTGAAGCCAGAAAGGGTGTCATCCTTCTGCTTCAGAAACACACTGGCAAGGCTAGCTGGAAAACAGCTTCTCCTCTCACCTTTTCTCCCTCCAAAAGAGCTCTCATGGCACTCAGTGCCTGTTCAGTAGGTCTGTGTTTAATTTGAACAGCCACTGGAGGAAACCACCATCCCACATGTTAACATTGCAGCTGGAGAGAAGAGAGGCTGGCTGCTAATGAAGAAAAAACCCCAAACTTGAAAGTTATGAGCAAGGCAGAGTAAAAATAGCACTTAAAGAGATTTTGGGCCAAAACTTCTCCACTTCACTGATGTAGGGGCAGAACTGATCTCTGCTTCATCACTTTAGGAACTAGCTGGAAAAGAGAAGTAGGATGGGATTCTACCCTGTGGTCCTCTTATGCCTTTTCCCTGCTATGAGAGCAGATCAGCATGCAGGTTATGACCATCAGGAATGCTGTGCCCTGAATGTTTAGCACAGAGCAGCCTTACCAGGGTCATCTTAGGTTAAGTGAGAGGTGACAGCTTGGCTCTACCTTGTGCAGCAGGCTTGAGGGGGGAAACTTCACGCTGGTTATAGCAGCGTTGTGATCACATAGCAATTGATGAGGAAGCCAAGGTTTTAAATACACCATTGATGTCCCACATGTAACTGAACCACCACATTTTGAGGGTTGATGGAGTTAATTGCCAAAAAGAAGAGTCAAGCAGGGCAGTGCTACCATTTAACCAGTCCTCAGTAGGTTTAAGAGTAAACAGGCAAAGCAGCACAGAAGAAAATCACTTCTTTCCTATCTTTCCTCCCTCTGCAGAGGCAGTTCAGGAAATCAAGGCAGCCTCTCTTTGTATCAGAGGGGTTTTTCTGCAGAATGGCTAGAAAATACATGTTGTATTCCTATGGGTGAAAGCTTATACTCGGCCGAGTTTGACACGATGCCCTGCTGCTTGTTGGCTCGAGTCAGCTCCCGTGCAACTACAAAACTTACAGCACTTTACTCAAGAGGAAAGGTTTTCATGAAGCCTCCAAATTCTGGTATTTGGCCAGAAAACCGAAGACCACTTACTGTGGGCACACAGACTGGATTAAAAACCGGCGGAGCTGTACAATTGCAGGAGGTTATTTATCCCAGAGGGAAAATAACATTGCTTTGTTGAGTCAGTTCTTTCACAAAACCAACAAAAACCCCCATCAAACTGAAAGCAATGCAGCTACCAGAGCTAAAGTAATAAGTCATAGAAAAGAATGGATTTGTCTACTCTTTCCTGCTCAGGAATGGTGTCCCAGCTGTTTACAATTTCCCACTTATTGCCAGTATAAATTATTCCCCAGCTATTTTCCACAAATATGTCTTGGACAACAGAATAGTTTCTAAAGAAATTAATATTGAGGGTTCAAAGTGTCTGAACTTCACAGCTTTGTTTCTGCTTTGGTTCTGAATGGGCTCCTAATGAGACGTCTGGAGGGAATGGTGATGTTTCAGCATTTCAAAGTCATCACCTACCCATGTGCAATGATTGCCATTGATGTTCTGCACATGTAGCTCACTGAGGTTTTATCTTTGCTCATCCTGGACCACATTTAGTGAAAGGTACCATCATGGAGCCATCTTTCCCTGTCTCTGTTCCATGCTTCTTCCAAACATCATCACTAACCACACAGAGAAAACGAGTCACAACTCTGCAGGACAGAAAGCTCAAGAACACATCGAGGATCACAGTGCTTTGATACTTATGCCTCAGATGTTGAGTGCCCAAATCATGGAGCCATGAAGAGACCTGACATAAATGAGACATTCAGTGTTTGCTCATCTGCTCTTGCCTTACGCAGTCAGCAGTTATTCTACAGTCACTGCAGAGAGAAACTTGGCTGATCCTGACTTGAGGCACAGGACCTCTGAAGCTCCCTTCCACCCTGCTCTCCATACCAGAATATAAGCATATATTGGTCACCAGGCATGTGTAAACCAGGCTGCATTAAGGGCATTCCAAAATCACACCAGGTAATGCATGCTGTGCATTTTTTGGCTGCCTTTTCACATGACAGAGGAGTTGGCTGTGATAAACAAAGGCTCAGCAGAGAACTCCATCCCTTACAGGGTCAAACCTAGGGAATACTGCAACGAGCTGTTCTGAGAGTCAACCCAAAGGGGAAATGAGGCGACTGAGTTACTACACGCACAAATACCAATAGAAGAGGCTTGCATGCATCAAAGAAGTCTATTGCAATTATTGACATAGCTTGGGCAAAAGCATTGGAATGAATGGGGAAAACCTTTAGTGCTCCACCTGCAGCATCAGCAGTGCCCGCTGCTGCTCATTACCCCAGCAGGGAACATATCACATCCCAGATGTCAAGGTGCATCTGCATGAATTCCTAAAATGACATGTGTTCTTTAGCCCAGAGCTTGGCTCCAGGCTAAGAGCTAAATTTGATGTTCTCTGCGGCTAAAACTTCTTCAAAACCCATTCCGGGTTAATTAGGGAAGGGGAATTTTGGCTGGAGCCTGTACAAGAAGATTGCCTTGGGAAATGGTATGAAAGTCATGGGGTTTGCAAGAGCAAAGGGAAAGAACAGGCTCATTTCTAAAAGCACCACACCTGAGAACTTCAGAAAAGCACAGAACTTCACTGGAATACAACAAAAGGCACTGCCTAAAAGCAGAACATCTTTGGCTCAACGTATCCTCTCCCAGAGGCACCACATCGTTCCTGCTGCTCACAAAACAGCTTCTGTCTCCTTTTAACAGTTGTATTTTTAGGCTTCTCATGTTTAATTCTCTCTTTTTCCTTACGTAAGGTGCTAGGAAGGGCTGCACTTTCAAACAATAATTACATCAGGGAAAATGTAGAATCCACAGTGTTAAAATGAGTCTACTGATAAGTGAATGAAGGTAGGAAGTGAGAGGATACAGTTTTATCAAGGAGAGCATCCAAGTGAGAGTGTAACAGCATCTCCAGTGGGCTGGGGGCACCCATCTTCGGATGTTGATGGTGTCAACTTGGAGCGCATTGATACCTACCTGCATTAGTATGGTCTGAAACCCAGATGCCCTTTTATGCAGTGCTACCAGCACACACATGCCTCTGCCTGTGAGAAACCTTGTGGTAGGCTTAAAATGCAGGTTTTAACAGCCCTGGGTTAGCTAAAGGGTATGTGCCTATAGATGCAGCTTCACCTTATCTAAGGATCAAGCATTTCCTGGTGCCAGGATGCACCATCATGACCACCATTAGTCCACTTCCAACAAAACAGAGAAGAAAAGGATCTGCTTCACCCAATCTGTGTCTGAAGATACAGGCACCTACCCCAAGCAGGCTTCCAATACCTTGATAAGTTAATGAACAAGTAATCAGAAAAGGGTGAGTTTGATCCTCCACCCATGGAGCCCATGAAGAAATCAATTGACTGAGGCTGCTACAGGTGACCCAAAACTTAAGGAAACACCATGAAAATGTTTCTCTCTTTTAGAGAGCCTTACAGTGGACTCCAAGCAGATACACAGAAATGCTGACAGGTATCAGTATATCTGTCATGAGATGTCTAAAATGAGGTTGTGGTGAAGAGTAGGTGTATAGAGTGAGCTCACACATTGTGCACACAAGTTTTCAAGGAATAACAAGTTTACTAAATAGATATATTTTTCCCCCATATGGGTTCCCAGCTGGACTTTTCTGCTGCCTTGGAAGAGTCTAACTGACTAAAAACATCATAATGTCAAGATCCAGGATCCTCCTGCTTAGATGTGACCTTTAAAGGGAATTGCTGAAGGCTGAGAGCTCACCTGCTTAACCACTGCTTGACAGGAGGATATCAGCACTGCCTGCATTTGTGTTTCCCTTTGTTGCCTTTTATCCCATGCTTGTACCACCCAGGTGAAGGGAAAGAAGCTCATAGAAAAAGAAAATGGGGAGGGCAAACCTGTGAAGTCTCTGCTAGTTGTTCCACAGCTTCAGCTCCAGTGTCCATCTTCTGCCTGGCATTGGAGACCCTTCACTTCTCTTTTCCTGCTCCACTTCATGCCCATTAGCTTGGCTCATGTCCTTCCAGTCCTTCATTCCTCCCTTGGAGCAAAGGCCATCTCAAGGTAGACCTGGCCACCAGAAGACTGCGCAACACAAGCAACGCTATCCCAAGCTGTGTGGCTGGTGGCTTCCTGGGAAACTGGAAAAGAACCTTCCAAAGCTTCAAAGATAGATTAAAACCACAAAGTCTTCACATTTCTGCTATTTCTCTGCAGCCAGGATGGTTTCTTACACTCAGAAGAACCACATTGAAATGAATACAGAGCCCCTCTGAAGCCCCGTGTGGCTTCCTTCAAAACTCCTGATCACAAACAACAGACAGGCTCCAGCATATTTCAGTCATTCATCTGCTCTCTTTTGCTTGGGTTTTGTGTGCGTGTTGGGGTTTTGTTTTTAAAGTGAGATACAGTGTTTCTGCTGGGGTTTACAGCCGGGTTTGGTAATAATTAGGCAAAGTAAAGCATGCGGAGATTTGTGTTCTGATCTGCTTTAAATGGAGAGGTTTGGAAAGCAGACAATGAAATGATTCTTGTTTGGCTGCACAGCTGTGCTGAAGCACAGGGGGAGAGTGAAGAGACACCACTATCTGTTTATTTGGCTTTCAATTGTTAGGACAATGCAAATAACAGCTTTGGTCTCGGTCCACAATTGAGTTAATTGGTAACACCTCAAATTGTGTGTCCTAAAAAACTCCTAATTAGCAGCTAAGCACCGGATAAACTCCGTAGCATTTGTTCCTTTGTGCTCCAAGAGGACCTGTGAATTCATAATAGAGCTATGCTTAAGATCCATAGCATCTGATTTAATGAGTATATAGGAAAGACGCTGTCTGTGTGTGTGTGCACACGTTCCTTCTCCTTCTATACAACATCTACACGATGGGGCTGGGGTCCCTGATGCATTCTCTAGACAACTGGGACCCAACCTAACAACTACAGATTGTATCTTCCAGGAGGCTTTTGCTGCCTCTGGTGGTCTCTGGGTCAGGGTCTGCTGGGAGATGTTCCCTGTTCCCTCTCCATTTAATTTCAGTGTTCCCAAGGAGATTTCCACTCTTTGCTCTCTCATTTACCATCCAAACCCCTCACACTGCTCACACTTAGAGCACTGTGGGAAGAAACGGTCCAGATAGGAGCAGTGAAGGGGCTGGGAAGGAAAACACGAATGTATTGAAGAACCTGATGCAAAGACCTGCTCTGTGCAAAGGTTTCTGAGGAGAGTGCTAGAAATCATCCACCCATAGCAGCAATTCAGACTTCCAAAGCACACGCTGTAAAACGTGGGCACTGGAGGTGTGATACCAGTTTACACCATAACAGGGAAGCACAGCCAGAGTCCTTGAGCAATCGTCTGCAGTACAGGTCCAGAATGAGAGGTCAGCATCTCCTGCCTGCCTGATAGCCTCTTAAAACGAGGTCATGCATTCCAGTCCATCTTCTGTTTAGTAAATGTCTGCAGCACAAGGAAATGGCAGGGCTGGTGCTGATGGCGATCATCTCTGCCACAAAAGGGGAAGACTGGCCACTCGTGAAGGCAGCAGCTTGTTCCACTCCTGAATAGGACCTGGGACACCTAAGGTTGGCTGATAAAAGCAGGAGGCAGTAAGACTAACACTTATACATTAGCAAGGACTGCTGCATTCAGAAGGAGAAGACAAGACAGCGGCTGAAATGCAACATTAGTCCTGTAGAGATGGATGAGGGAGAAGTTTCGCAGCAGCTGTCCAGGCTGCCTTCTTTCTACTTCCTTTCTCTAAAGCACTAACATGGACAGAAGGTCTGGTCACCTCCTCCTGTCTGTCTCCTTTTGGCAACCCCAATACAGCAGCCATAAGTTGGGTGGGAGATGTGCGGGATGATAAAGCGCTACCCAAGCTCCAGGTAGTGATATAACCCCAACCCAGGGATGAGAACACATTAGTCCTGTACCCAGCCTGATGGAGAGAGAAAGGACATGTCCCATAGAGGGAAAAGCTTTGTTAGAGGCAAGTGTCTTCCCTCCAGTTCTCCCCTAGAGCAGCTGAAACACAAGTAGTGCCATAAGGCCAGCGAGTGTCTAACAAAAGCCCTCTTTGCTCTGCTGTACGAGGCAGACTGGTGCAGGAGGCAGACTGGTGCGTGAGGCAGATTGCTGCCTCTTATTAACTAAATAAACAAGCAGCAAAAGTTGAGTGGAATGGAAACACATACACAGCTTGCCTGCAAATAGAGACAAACGTCTCCATCGCATGGCTGCACCCAGCTGCCTGGCTCTTACCTGCTTCAACAGCTTTAATTCCGCATTAAGGTCAATGCTGTCGTAGCTTCTCTTCCCAGGTGGAAAAGTTGGCTCATGAAACACTAGGGTTTGTATTGAGTCCATTCGATGAGCGCTTTGAGGAGCTGAGGTGGGTGCTAAGGTCCTTCCTTCCCAGCCTGGGATGCAGGAGCAGGGCTGAGCAGATGCAACAGCAGCATTAGTGAGTAAAGGATCCTCCACAACTACCCCATGAAATGAAGGGTATCTATTCAGCTCATGCATCCCTTCCTTCTGCCATCTACACAGTCCTCTTGCTTTCCTCTATAGATGGATGGGTAAACTGTATTTATATATAGTCTGAGGGGTTTGACTTCAAGTCTCATTTATTATCCTTTAATTTCTTTTACCTTCTCCTTTTTAACATTACAGCTCCTGACCAAGTTCTGATGCAGCCCATGAGGGAGACAAACACAGCTAGACCATGATGGCTTGCATGCAGGAAGCTATTTGTCCTGAACCACATCCTTCAAGTTACTCCAAGTGAAACAGAAAGAACCAAACCTTGTCCTGCATGCCTTCCAAGTAGCTGTTCTGAGGATAATTTCAAGTATTGAGACATTGATTCACTAAACATCATTGGCCTGCTTATATATGGGCAGGCAAAGTCACCATTATTGGTGATTTATTTGCTGTAGGTGCCTCTTTGATCCACTCCAGTGTTGTGCACTCAATATCCTCCTCCCATGGGGACAGCCCTACCAAGGCATTCGCATTATTGTGACTTATGATTCATGTTCGTGGAATAGTCTCCACTTAGACACCACATCGCACTGGATTCAAGAGAATCTTCCAGAGCCCTACAATATATGCAAAACCAGAAGTTCCTCTTGCATTGAGAAATTATGATACCAGCACCTCGAAATTGCTTTTAGCGGCTTTCAGTGCTGCCTCTGGCTCAGAAGTGCTTAGTTTGCTGACAAAAATCATAGTCTCATACACATTGGAGATGGAAAAGCCCTGCTAGGTTCAGCTAGTCCATTTCTCCTACCAGGGAAGGAACATTCCCAGCAATCTGTTTTCCCTGCTACTTTGTCTTGTCTATTTTTAAACATCCCATACAGCAAAAATACATTTAGATTGTCAGGATTTCAGAGCCAAGTTAGCTGTGGAAGTACCAGCTGTAGCCTAACCTGCTTTGTCTGGTGGCAGCAGCTAAATTGCTCTCTGCTGCCTTTGAAGTCAATGGTAAAAGTCTTATTGGCTTCTGTGGGAGCATTCGCAGGCCTTTGGTACGGGTGATTAAAGCAAATAGCTATGGAGCACTGATAAGCCATTCTTACACTATCGCTTTCCAGGCCGTAACTGCATTTTAATAGGCAAGAAATTGTCTCAGCAGCAGTCAGGGTGCAATAATAACAAAGGCATGCGGAGCACATGGCAGACTGGCTCTGCACAGAATTGACTCCTGCCATGTCCATACAAATCATACCCACAAGGCCAAACGGGTTTGATGGAGCACGTGGTCCAAGGGGAACAGTCAGAGGCAGCCTCTTTTGTACTGACTCGAACTGTAAAATCTACCAGAGGTCAATTCAGCTTAGAGATAGCCCCAGTGTGCTTTCCCTTTTCAACACACTTAAACATCATGAGTGAAGGGGACTGGGCACATCAGGGTACTCCTATACCTGCCTTCCACACCTCAGCCAGAATACAGCGTAGGTATGGCACTGCCCTACTATTTTAGCCCCAAAAAAGGGTGAAAAAAGACCAGTTGTTGAATCAGAAAGGTTAAGAAGTGACCACATAAAACCTGACTCACCTTCTCCAGGAGAACATCATCAGCTACCCCACGAGATGGAGCACTCGGCAGCGGCACCGTCCTCTGCTTTCCCTTCTGACTTCAGTAACAATGGCAGGTACTGGGAGCCAGGGTTGGATGTAATTTCACAGTTGCTGTGCTCTGCTGGGACAGCTTCCTCTGCCTCCACATTTCCTGCCTGGAAGTTCTCCCGAAAGCAGGGATTAACCAATATATGACCTGTATGGGAAATGCACTTTGCTGAAGCTGTTTTGCGAGGGTGGAGCTGAGCAGCTGTTTAACAGCACATAGCTGCACTACATGAGAGACACTAAAACCCTGCAGAATCAACTGCATTCAGGTACAACAGGGCTGGAAGGAGGCAGAAGGTAATTATCTCACATTCTAATTGTTGCCTGTATGCAGAGGGTAGTGTCCTTATGCGACAGTGTGCCAGCAAGGGGTACCACAGCATGACAGTTGGCACACAGGAAGGGGACCTCGGTTTTACCTTCCCCATCACCCCTTCTTGTACCATAAAAACAGAGATTAACATCATCCCTGCAGGCCCCAGCATCCTGGCAAGGACAACCCATGTGCTAAAGCTATGTAGGCATAAAGTCCTACCCAAAACCTGCTTCTTTCGACATGATGGAAGCAGCAAGTGATGCAGCCCTGGTTTCACTGTAGGGACAGCTGCGCTAGAGATCAAGCTTAGTTCAAACCTGTTCTTTATATAAGGCTTCAGCAATCAATAGGAGCCATAAGCATCACAGAAACAGCCTCACATTAACATCATGATGAGCAATGTCTGTTGGTATCTCAGGCTAGGCCACAGCTCTGTGGGGGTACATAGGGAGCGATTGTCCTGCCAACCCTGCAGCACAGTCCCACTGATGATGCCTCCTGTCCCAGGCCATGAAGGAGCATTTCGGGATGGCAGCACAAGGCTGCACAGCCCAGACAGCATCCACATGAAGATGGAAGCACCCAGTATCTCTGTCCATGAGCCCTGCTTTCCATTCATGTCTCTTCCTCTCCCCCACAGGATAGCAGTGAAGTTATTGCAAATTTACATCAGGGCTGGAGGGATGAGAATCCGAGCAGAAGCTTTAAAAGCCACTTTTTTCCCTTTCTTTTAAAGCCTGACATAAAGCCCCAGCCAGATTTACCATGAGCTTCCTGTGTGCGCACATGAGTTATACGCACGGTAAGTGTCCCATCATCATGAATTCTGCCAATGTGCTCTTTTTAACGGCACTGATCATAGGGAATTCATTTGCTCTCCATATAGCTGTCACCTGTATTACCAGAGCGATTTCATTCTAATTTAGCATTACTTAATGGTGAAGATAAAGTTAAGTGTTAGCCATGTGGGTCCTTTCTTGGCTTCGCTCGCTCTCTGACACAGCAAGAGTGTGACTGCAGGGTGGTTTATGGCCAATAACTCAAAAGAGCAGGGAAAAGAAGGAGCAGCAAATATCAACTGCTTGTCAATCACCCGCAGGCTTTCAGCTCAAATGGTTATACCCGGACCTCTGATCTTTTCTTCTGCTGTTTCTGATCCTCCTGTTTGCTTGGACTTCTTTGGGTACCGCAGCCATCAAAAATACACCTCTCAAAGGCTGGGGTTTAGGAAACCTGCACTAGTTACCCACCACGATGGGAAAATATCAAGGTATAGAAAGCCATCCCTAATGGCTGCATTAGAACAGCCCAATTCCAGCAGCAGCGATGATGAGGGGCCCTGCAAGCTGGCTGAACACATGAAAACGCAGTGGGGAGATGGAGTGTTTCTACAGCATCACTCGTACAGCAACAAGTGATTTGTCTTCCCCAGCCCCTGCGCCCTCCCTCTTTCCCCCCAGCTCGGGACGGTAATCATTCTGGATATATCACCAGCTTGTTTAAACTGGAGATGAAAAGCTACAAAAGCACAACTTAATTGAGCCCTGTATTGTGTTATTACAAATGCTGCCGACCTCACTTGCAGTCCATTATCAGAGGGTTCTGCTGAATGCTTTAATTAAAGACAATAAGGCTAATAAAAAGGCATCATTTTCCTGTCTCCAGCGCTGCTGGAGAGTTGGGGCTGATGAGATTATTTCCTGCTAATGCTCTTCTGTTGTTGTTGTTTTTAAATCTTCTTCTCCCCATGGTTTGCAAATAGTGCCTGAGCTGGAGTTGTACAAGATCCATTAGGAACAACACAGGAAATCAGGTTTGTTTCTAACATACTCACTAGTATTTGATGAGCACAACCCCTCTTCCACATGAAACCTGGTGCCTTAGCGGAGCCATTAGTGCTTTTTGCCCTCAGATCTGGTCCCAGTGAAGGGGCAGGTACAAGAACAACCTGCCTTAAGGAGAGACTCTGTCCACAGCACCCATCTCAGCCCTCCTGTGAGCAGCAATGACACTGCTACTTGCCAGAGGGCAGGATGTAACCCAGACTGAGTAATGCAGCACCTCACCATAATTAACATGCTGATTATTAATGGCCCTTATGTGCCATCTCTGCTTACTTTCATACTGATAGTATTAACAATACCAAACCAGCCAATTAATGCGGCCTCACTGGGTGACTTTGGCTCTCCAGCTTTGGTCCAAAGAGGCAGCAGAAGAGGGGGACAATGTGAGAGGGCAGCAATGAGGATCACTATGAGGAAGGGAAAGGTGCACGGCTGGGGATAGCCAAAATGCTGGGACAGGGAAGGGCTTGTCACAGGGGAGGTGGGAGGGTTTGCAGTAGGACAGCTCAGCTCATCTGCCCATAGGGGAATGTGCTGAGGGATAAGGATGCCCCATCCCTGGCAGTGTTCAAGCCAGGTTGGAGGGGGCTTAGAGCAACCTGCTCTAGTGGAAGGTGTCCCTGCCCATGGAAGTGGATGAGCTTTAAGGTCCCTTCCATCAAACAGGTTGAGCCCAGCAACTCCTCACCCCCCAGCCACAAAACAGTTAAAACTTCACTAAGGATCCAGGCCATATTTGAACAGGAGACCTAATGGCAATTGGCATTGCAGCCCTGCTGCGAATAAGCCAAACCATCCAGTCCTACTGTGATTAAAAACTCCTTCTTGGACAAGGGAATGAGCAGCCAGATGCTGAGTAACTGAACTTTGCCCCTGCAAGGAGCAGAGCAAAGCACTGAGCACTGAGCCAGCCCCGTTTGCCAAGACTTTTATAGGGAAGGAACTTTTACAATTAGAGGCAGCAAAAGGTTTCTTCCACCGGGAGCCTCTGAACAGAGGTTGAAAGGAGCAGAGTCGAACGTGGAAGCCAAGTTAAGGAAAGGAAGAAAAGGAAAGGAAAAAGTCTTGATCTGAAGGCTGCAGGCTCAAAGTAACCAGGAACCCCATCAAGTGACTGAATGGGAACAGCGAGAGGCGGGCAAAGACCACAACTCCTCCCTGGGTAAAGGATGAAGCTGCAATGTGGAGCGGGCTGACCTAGTTACATATTTCTTCTTCCCCCCCCCCCCCGCCC
>JANHGB010010617.1:0-11065 GCA_026283785.1 Coracopsis vasa
TAATCGTAGAATCACAGAATAGTTAGGGTTGGAAAGTACCTTAAGGTCATCTAGTTCCAAACCCCAAATTCAAAATTTTAAATTATAAGATTTATAACTGCAGACAATGAGCTGAAGGTCCATGTACAACCTAAACTAATCCTAACTTCTGAATTCATCTATCAAACCTTTTCAATATCAAAATGAGGGTAAAGTACATGACAACTTCTGTTCACTGAAAGCTCCAATGAAGTATTCTCAGAAATCTGTCTTAATACCCTAAACCAATTTATACAGCCTACTGCAGCAATCACTGAACTGCAGTCTGAATAAACTCAATTACCCTCCTCTACTGAGCAAAGCGCAAACTGACCACCCCATCAGTCGAAGAAAAAGATGTCCATCTATTTTTATCATAACAGTCCCATTTGTCCTTAGTGAGGAAAGGCTTTGTTACATAACAGCACTTTCATTCACAAACTTCACAAAATTTCTCCATTTTGCAGCTCACAAACAAATATAAGACTGCATGAAATCAAAGAAATGGGAGGAGATCTTTTCTTGTTCTGCAGAAGGGAGGGCAGTTCCTACTCTCTTGCATTATAACTTGGGGCACAGTCAAGTTTTAAGATTACCTGTTCAGAAAAAACAAAACAAATCCCCCTAGTTTTCTCTCCTACAGATATAAATGATTTGAAAAGTTATTTATAAAGCTCTGGGCCATTTTTCATTTAGCATTTTTGCTATTTCCCACAGAGATTTCAAATGATAAAGTAAGACAACAGTTCGCAATGTACAGTATCATAATGCTATCTACAAGTTTAGCACTCAGATTTGAATGCAGCTAATGTCTGAGTCATCTGGCAGTTGTCTAAGCAGCAGTGGAAGTATACAGCACAAACTTAAGTTATAATTTGCATCATTTATCACAGTGATTTGTCTTCAGATATCTAAAACTGCTAAAGATATTGCAAATTATAAACTAATATAATCACTGCAGAAGTACAGGAATGTAACTGATGCTAAGTATGCAGATGAGATCGATGACAGGTTGGAGCCTGGAGATTCATGCAGTTGTTGCCACAGTAAAAGTCATGAACACACTGTACAGGGCTTCTTCCAAGAGGTGACATGGTCCTTACATTCAAAAAAAAACAAAACCCCAACTTAAAAAAGATGGCACAGGAGGTCAGCATACACTACCTATTCCTCACACACTAATGCCTCTGGTTAGATTTTGCCCATGCAATTGTTCTTTAGACTCTTTGACTGATGGACAGGTTAGTTCTGACTAAAAGATTACTATTACCACTACCCAACTTTGTGTGCTGACTTGAAAGCATCCAAGCAAAACTCAGCACTACTTTTTTGCTTGGGTATACAAAAGGTTTCCCAAGCATAAGTCTTAGAAATGAATTAACTGTCTTAAGTTTAAAAAAACAAACAGAATCAGAGCTCAAATAAACAAAAGTATACAGTCCGTATGATCAAACTCGGCCCATAAATTAAAATACTTGATTCTGAAAACCAGTTCCTACAAGAGATATGGCAGGCAACTCTTCATCAGTTAAACCCCATCCCAGTGAGGACAAAGTTAGGGCTGAGAATACAAACTGGTCATGATATTTAATCCATAAAACACAATTCCTTTCTACAACTGAATGTGAACTGTAAACGAAAGTCATTTTGCTTTAAAGTGATCCCAAAAGGCATCACTCCGGGACATCTGTGATATTGTGTTGGTGCACTAGGCTTCTGGTATCAAATTTTACAGGATGAAGTGCAAAAGCCTTGAAAAGAGTCAGCTTGCCCCCTTTAAAGTTTATTTATGCACCAACTATCCCCCAAACCCCGTGCAGTGAACATATTTAGCACAGAAAGCAAGAATTGGCTCACTTTCCTTTTTTGTTCTGTATTTTCACTTGAAATTCTCTCATTCTACATAAACTCTTTTTAAGGAATTTAAAAAACCCTGTCACAAGGAAAGGCACACACCACTGGAAAATAAAAGCTGCTTTAAAAGATGCAGAAAGCAAACAGTGAGAAATCCAGCAATATTTGTACCATTCAATCCACATGCTTCTTGTTTTTCCGTCGGGATCGCCCGTCTTCTCCTTAAAGCATTTTGAAGGATATTTGCACCATAAACAATATGGGGATAAGGTGTCCCCTCCTTCTGTGGATGCTTTTTAATGGGCTCAATGAAGTAATCCCCGTGGGGCAGATGGAAATATCCAGTCTGAAAATAAGCACAAAAGAGTTAATCTCTACTGTCCAGGACTGGAAATCGCAAATAAAACAGGCTCTTTTCATATCACCTTCCCTGACTTTTTCTCATAAGCCAGTCATTACACTGCAGAAATACGAAAACAACAGCTTTTCAGCATTTATTTTGCTGCATACATCAAGGTTGCTTTGTACCTTACAAAGGCATAACAGTCCAAAAGGGAATAGAAAAAACGTTACTTCCTAATAATCTGAGATCCTGTATACTGAGGCAGATTTGTGAAAAGCCACTGAAAGGTCAAAAGTCAATTTGCCAAACATGATACATTAGAAAGAGTTGCATCTTGTTCTTCTGCTGGTTTGCATCCATTTCCCAGAGAACAAGCCCTGAAGGGAAGCTGTTTCATAAGTGCAAAGTGTAATTCTTCTCCTAGCTGCAATTCCACAGTCAGATTGCACAACCCATCAAATGGGTGGACTGTGTGGTCCACTCTTGACTTAGACTACAAATCCCTCTGGGCAGGCTACCAGGGAAGAAATTAGTAGCTTCTCATGAATTATGTTTAGAGCAGATTGTCCTGGAAGGCCTGCTAATGCACATGAAAAACAACAAGGTGCTTGGTGACAGCCAGCATGGCTTCAATAAGGGGAAATCCTCCCTGACCAATTTGGTGGCCTTCTATGATGGGGCTACAGAACTGATGGACAGGGGTAGAGCAGTTGACGTCATCTACCTGGACTTGTGCAAAGCGTTCGACACTGTCCCACACGACATCCTTGTCTCTAAATTGGAGAGACATCAATTTGATAGATGGACCCCTCGGTGGATAAAGAACTGGCTGGATGGCCACATTCAAAGGGTTGTGGTCAACGACTCAACATCCAGTTGGAGACCAGTGATGTCCCTCAGGGATCAGTGTTTGGATCGATCTTGTTCAACATTTTTGTCGGTGACGTGGATCTTTCCAACCCTAATTATTCTATGATTCTGTGATTTATGGATTATTAATTCCATTAATTTTAAAGGGCAAAGCCAAGGAGGTGTGAATGTAGCTTTGATAGTGCTAATGGGATCTACCCATAACACAGAGCAGGCCATACAGTTTTAAGCTGCCTAAGTTTATAAATTCTTGAGTCCCATATTCCAAGGAAAGAAAAAACCTCAAAACCTGACAACTCCTTCCCAGCAAGTTACAGGGAAAAAAAGAGGTATTAAAAGGAGAATGTGAACTCCAATTCCTGACGGAAAAGCACACCCCTCCTGCAGTAATCTTTGTTGCTGTATTTTTGTAAGGGGGTTAAAAAAGGTTTGATTTTGCAGTTTAGCATGTTGAGGCCTCTCAGTGCTCGCTGTCGGAGGGTGCTGATTACCCAGCTTCATTCATCAAAGTGTCACTTTTCTGACAGCCATTAATAAATATACTGCCAGAGCCCCTCACACCTGGCAGCCACAGCACACTGCAACACGCCGCTAACCTAATTTGCTAATTGCTGCTTCCCCCATTAATTTTCGTCTGTCTTGTTTGGTGTTGACATGGAGGGAAAAGAAATAAGAGTGGGGAAAAAAAGCAGGCACGACGGAAAGCATTTGATTATTTCTGCTTATTTGTTCATTTATTTCTCACTCTCCATCACCATTTACTTGGGGATATCAACTTCTGTTAATGTCCTGTTTACTTTTGCCCTTTCTGCCAGAGGACTGTGGGCAATCCTAGCTCTGGTGCTGCTATGGGAAGGGTTAATAATCCACAACCAGTGTTTTTACCCAAACACAAGCCCAGACTTTTGTGTCTCCATCTCTGCCAGCAGATCACCTCCTCCCTGTACCCCCAAAGCTTCCCCCCCAGCAGTGGCTGCACCCACCAAGGCCAGGGGGGTTTTGCCTGCCCAGACTCAGGTCTCGGCTTTGCCAGCACTCCATACCTGCCAAAATCCCTGTTCTGTTAATTCAGTTCCTGGCCACTCTCAAACAGGGATCACTCAGTTCCATTAATCTTGTGATTTTCTGATAAATATCCTCTTTAAGGCCCAAGCACAGACCAAGTCCTTTGTGACCAAGCTGGACTGAAATGCAGGTCTCCAGCCGAGGTCAATTAAGACGAGGAGTACCATACCCATCAAACCTTCAGGCAATGATGAATTGTTGTTGCAGCGCTAGTAAAAGTCTCCCTGCAGGACACTCACCAAGCTGTTGTACTTGGACCACACATTGGGGTCCATATGCTCCAAAGCTTTTCTTTGCCTGATTAGATCTAACAACAACTTTCTTCACCCACCTCTCCAGCTGTGGTGATAGGCTCTGCCTCCTCTTCAGGAGCGGGAGCACTGAGGCTCTTTGGGATCCAAGTAGGTACTTGGCCATAAATGTCTGGCTAAGGAAGCAGAGACACCTGGGTTCTGCAAAGGTTTCCAGATCAATCATCCTTTTCTCTAATTAATGGAAAAACTGGGTACATCTATCCCGAAAGCAAGATCCCTGTTCATCCTCCTGACTCCTCAGACTGCCAGCTTGTGTCCTTCTTTCAAACTCTTCTTTTAAATACCAGCTGCTAGTGCAAGATTCCTGGTCCCTTCGGGTAACCAGAGCCTCCCACTGCCAAGGCATTCAGACCCCAGCATACAATGCTCACGAAGAGAGAGAGTCTTCTCTTGGTCCAAGAGCCTTGCCTCTGAGCAGACAGCCAGGATAGCTTCCACTGTCTGCCTGCAACGAGTGCAGACATTTCTGGTATTTCATCAAGACCTGGAAGAGGAGAACGTGGATGCCAAAGGCAGCCAAATTCCACCTTTACTGGGGACTTGCAGTCTATCGCCCACACACTGGATACACCAGTCTCAGGAATAATTCTAACATCCGGGACGCATATTAGAAGCAGTTGCAGTAAGTTGTAACTAGATATTAGCAAGGAAAATTTTGCTTCCTCTGGACAGAGTTTAGTGTAAACCCGAATTTTTTCCTGAGAAGAAGCAGAGAGTATAAGTAGAATGAAATTGGATCATGTCACCAGAAGGGTCAAAACCAGGAAGAGTTTTAGGTTATTTCAAAGTATTGAGTATGTAGGAGAACTACTTCTTTGAATCAGCATTTTTATGACTGCTGCTAGGGGACTAGCTCAGGTGTAGAAGCAGGATTCAACCAAACCTGCTAATTCAGGACATTGGACATGTCTTTTCTGCCTGTGAAACGCACGTGTGTCCCTTAGCTTTTCTGGCACTTAAAATTGTACTGACATTTAATTTTGCAACGGCACAGTGCTCCTCGCTGCTGGTACAAGTGTAACACACAGCTCTCCTTAACCCACTGGTGGGACCTGTTTGCATTTCACCTTTACCCAGAAAAGCTGGGCTCATTCATATTCACCTTGAAAGGTCCATCGCAGTGTTGGACTGCTGCTCCACAAGGCCCCAGCTTCCAAGGAAGAGAATGAGACCTGCCACAGGCAGGGCCTTCAACTTTCGAGGGCCTTAGAAGTAAAATATACTACCCTGTTCCAAGTGAAGTTAAAAGGGCCCAGTAAAGAGTAACAGCATTTCAGATTTTAGCCAAAAGCTTCAATTCATGGTCCTTTAAAGTTAAATTTACTGCCTCCATTTAGCAGTGTCCCTGTAAAAACCCCTTCTGGCACAGAACAAAGCTGTGTGCAGTTCAGTAGTGCTATGGCAAACAAAATATTTCATCCTAGGGATCTAGCTGTGCATCTATCTGCCTTTATTTAGGTCTTTGGTGTCTTTTTATCCCCTTCGGTGCTCAACAGCTCCAAGCAATAAGGTAGCACAGGTTATCATACTCCCCACGCCTGAAGCCCGGCATCTCTGCCACTTGCTGAAGAGACCATCACAAGGAGGAAAACCACTAATACAACATTTCCCCCTGTGACAGGGAGGGATACAGCTTTATACAACTCCACTGGCTCTCTCTCCCAGTGCAAACAGAGCAAGAAAAACCAGGCAGGGCAGAGCATGAGCAAAATGATCAATGTTCTACCCGCTAGTATGATAACTCCTATTTTTCAGAAGTCAAGGTTACCTCTGGGCCTTAACTGCTCTGCAGTAACACTCTTGCCCTTTAAAGATCCAATTCATTTTCTTGCACAAGCCTCAACAAGCCCTGATCCACAGCCGCTGACTTTGCCATACATGTTTTCTGCATCCAGAGAGGCAGGACGCTGAAGCCTTTCCCAAGGAAAGTTTTGGCAGAGTGGGTGTATTTGCTGTAAAAAGTTCTGTTTGAGAGCATTTTCTGACAAAAGAGAAAATAAAATAAAACATTTTGTTGAACAAGCCCAGGTTGGTTGAGAGGAAGCCCTTTCATCTTCCATGCTCTGGGTTGGTTTTATTACGCTGTGAAGTCATTTTACTGAATTAGTATCATAATCATGGCAATATAATGGGGGTATTGAACGCTGCAGCATGAGCCAGATCCCTCAGCTGGTACAAACCAGCATGGCTCCATTAACTTCAGTGGAGCCAATTTATATCATCTGAGGATCTGCCCTTTAGTTTTTACTACAGGAAAGCAAGACTACAAATGGGAGAAACCTATATTAAAAACAAATATCTTCCAATCACAGCAGCAGGAATGCAGAAAAAATATTGGCTGAGTTAACTTTTATAGCAATGTTTTCTTTCTCTCTTGAGTGCTCAATTTTGAACACTCCCCTGTAAAATTTTCCAAGCCTGGAGCAACTTTCCTTCTTCTTCCTGTTAAAACTCACCTCACCTGATGGAGGCAACAGGGATCTGGAGGCGCTCTGCTTCTTTGCCCAGCTCAGGAGGCTGGCAGCATCCCTGTGTTGAGACAGCTCAAGCCTGCAGCCAGCCAACAGGACAGTTGTGAAAATGTAGATCAGGCTACAAACATCTGCTCTTCTTGGGAAGCATGACCCTTCCCATGAAGAGAAGGTTGCTCCACCAGCCCCCTTTGGAAGGCCACTAGGTCCCTCAAATGAAAGTGCACTGAAGAGCTCAGAGCCTCTCAGCAGCCTTGCAGTACGTGCCTTTTGTTCAAAGCCCAGAGCTGTTAATTAAAGACTGGTGATTAATGATTAAACTCCACGTGGTTCCTACCTCAGGCTTAAAAAGTCCTAGGGATGCTGACTTTGCTTAAGGCTCCAGTTTGAGGTTCTGGGATGTGAGTAGCTATTTATAGAGAAGTCCATCAGAGCTCTGAAAGGAAGTGTTCCTGCCACATAATTAAGAGGAAAAAAAGAATATTGTTTCCAAAAAGCATAAAAGTCAAATATTCAGATTGGGTAAACAAGGTCTCTGCCTGTATAGGCTGCAACCAGAAATGAGAGACTATTTCTGTGTGTGCTTTCCCCTACTGCGTACGTTCAGCTCCTGGCCTCAGGTTTCTATAGCAAATATTGTCTCTTGGGAGTTTAGAATTCATTGTCCATAAAGCTCGCAGATCCTCACACCATACGATATTCATTAATAATGAACACAAAAGACTTCCACATGCAGGATCTGACAGACTGATCGGGGCAGTGTTTACTCAGTGCCAGAGGCTGCTTTTAAAGGGCTTTGCAGTTGTATTTGTTGTGTAGTACTCACTTAGGTATACATGTTACCAGTTCAGAAAAGTTGTCCAACCTGAAAAGTGTTTTAAGAATGACACAGAAGAACCCTTTGGTAGCACAAGCCTAGAACAGCTCCTCAGTCCCTGAAGCTGGTGCAAGGTGCTTGGCTTTCCTGGATGCTGTAAAATTCATGGTACTCTGCAAGTTTCTTTAATATCCTGACACAGTTTGAAGCAAAGCGAGGGTTGTCCAGGCATAGTGCAGAATTGGTCTGCTCTGTACCCAGCTGGATGCATCAGTCCTTCCTGAACTACAGTCTGAAAGCTTCAGTGTAGGATCTGGGCTTCCCAGCTTCAGACTCCCATATCAAACAATGCCAGAACAGTAACGTAGGGCTTCTGTCATCCATCACAAGCAAAACACATCAGTGTTTTGCCATGATCAGGTCTGGTGCAGCTGCTCAGCACAAGAGAAGGTAGGCTTCGGATTGGGCAACACAGGCTAGGAAGGTTAAAATCAGTGGGATGTTTTCTGAGGTCTGCACTGCTGTGGCTGTTTGAGGTTTTGAAAACTGATTGAAGTTTTAATTATTTTAAGACATTGGAAATATAATTTTTTCTCAGGCCCCCAGATATGGACATTGCTGACCAACTACAGACCAGGCACCTCTTATTGATTGTAAACTCTCTCTCTGACCCCATTCAATTAGAGAAGGTTGACTTATGCTCTGAATGTTAGAGGATAGCCCCTCTTCTTACACAAACATATTACATCTGTTTTGACAGCTCCTCACTTGCTTCAGTCCAGCATTTGGTTTACTACAGTCCACAAAACCATAGGAGCAGTAGGTGGAAATGCCCTTTGGATATCCCAGACCTCACCTCCTGCTTGGAGAGGGACTGTTGCCAGCCCTGGTCCAGATCAGCAATGGCTGTGGTTCCACAAACACTCAATGTCCCGCGCTAAACAAGCAGATATTCCTTAACCAAAGGCAGTCATGTTGCTCAAGTATGATTTGCCTTTCATAAACTCATGCTGATCTTTCTGACTGTCATCTTGTCCTTTCAAGCCCATGTTTGAAAATGGGTTGCAAGATGACATGCTCCATGACCTGTAGGCTGACTGAGTGGGCAAACTGCTGCCTAGGTCCTGTTCATTGCCTTGTTAGCAGACTGGAGTACCATCAGCCATTTTACAGTCATCACGGACCTTTCCTAGATCACTGTGATGTTCCATAGACAGCAGCCTCGCAATCACATTGGCTGACTTTTTCATCACCTTCAGGTGAAATCCATTTAACCCCATAAATTCAAATACATCCAGCTTCTCTAAGAAGTCCCTAAATAGTTGCTTCACTACTGGCTACCCTTTTCCTTCCCATGTTGATTTTGACAAGAACATCCTGTACCTTTTCTTTGGTTTCACAACATACTCCTGCTGAAACACTGTATTTTCAAGATTTAAGTTAAAACAAATGAACATCCCCTTAGATGAACGTTGGCAAGTCTGAGTCCCACTGCCACTGGTTTACATTTTCAGGTCTCCCTGTGGAATGAAGATTTCCAATTGTGGTTTTGGGGCATTCCCCTCCCTGTCCTTCAGTCATGCTTATGGCACACAAGTTGGACGTGTTTATATTGGAAACTTTGGTAAGAGTTCTCATAGCCTAATTATTCCCTATCAAAGTATAATAAATCCTATATAGTTTGCATAGTTTTCAAGAGATTGTAGATTATCATTATCCTTTTTTGACCTTGACCGCCAAAAAATTTTGATACTTGCATGGTTTTTTTAGTGTAAGGGAAAATAACTGAAGGTGGAGTCAATGAGCAGATCCTGTTTGTTTACAAAGGACGCTTAAAGTCCCATTCCTCCTTCCATGGCATAAGTTGTGAGAAAGGATTGTTCTACAGAACTGTGCACACCATCGCCTGTCTGACCAGCACCAAGCCCAAAAATCCCTCTCTAGGTTTTCCTGAGATTATTTTCACCATGTATTTTGCACTGCTGTCTCTGAGGTTTCATGCCCTTTCTACGAATGTGTTTTACAAAAACATCTCCAAAGCTTTAGCATATATTCCACATGTGCCTTTCATACACAAACACATGTTTGAGTTTTGGCTGGTGGCTGCTATCACTTAAGCTATGTGGTTTCAAAAATGTCTTCTGACAACTATCGTAGTAAAGAAGTGGCACTTCTACTTAGCCCCTAATGTTACACAACTGGAATTCGTTATATGGTTTTCTCTGCTTTGTTTTAGGCTGTGAAAGAATGCATTTTCTACACAGTGCCCCAGGCAGATCATCAGCAACAGGGCTCAAGCCCAGCATGACAGACATTACAGAATCATGGAATATTCAGAGATTACATTAAAGTTACAAAAACTATGTGTACATTGTGGTGCATCCTGGTGATTGTTCTCCTGGCTCCATGGGTAAGATATAAAGTGCTTCCTGAAAAAAAAAAATGAAGCCATTGGTGGATAATTAATGCAAGCCTTTGATGTTAAAGTGGGATGAGTCTTTAGAAGATTGCTCACAAGAGGAGGAGTAGCAGGGGGAAATCTCACCTATTAATTTGGCTCAACTCAAGGTCAAGTTTAACTAACAAAAGGTCTGAAATGCCATAAAATAAAGGTCTTAGCCTGGAGAATATGGTCACTCATGTTTAAAACCTGATAGGCACAAAACAAGGCAGAGGAGCATTCCCTCTCTCTTCCCACTCTATGAGAACATATGCAGAGCCCAAAGTCCTCACTGCATTGTAGAAACCAACAGAATAAGAATACAATTAAGCTGCTTCTTTTTAAAGATAGGATTTCCTTGAAGTTCTCTTGTTTCAACAGGTAGCTCTCTACTGCCTGACAGTGGGGTGATCCATGTCCCTCTGTTCTGTGGACCCTATAAAAACAGGGCATCAGCCTTTGGTCTATGTGTCGTGGTTTAAGCCCAGCTGGTAACTCAGAACCATGCAGCCCCTCGCACACTTCCCCCACTTTCTTCCTCCCCTCACTCCCGGAGGAATGGGGAGGAGAATGGAGAGAATGTAACTCCCACAGGTTGAGATAAGAACAGTCCAGTAACAAAGGTATAACACAAACCACTGCTGCTACCACCAAATAACAAGGGAAGCAAATACAACCGCTCACCACCCGCCGACTGATATCCAGCCCGACCCAAGCAGTGATCTAGCCCTTCCGGGTAACTGCACCTAGTTTATATACTGGGCATGACGTGCCGTGGTTTGAATACCTCTTTGGCTAGTTTGGGTCGGGTGTCCTGTCTCTGCTTCCTCCCAGCTTCCCCTCCTCCCTGGCAGAGCATGAGACTCAGAAAGT